>JARYGA010033270.1:0-44731 GCA_030545235.1 Helianthus tuberosus | reverse complement strand
AAGCTGATGTAATATGACCAAAACACCCATTATCATTAAAATATTAAAATAAAATTCAAGTATCCACTTGATATATTAATGTGTTTTTTCCAATAATTAATTAAAATTATTGCCCCCTAGACATATTCACCCTTTCCGTTCATTAAAACTCACCGCCACCCGCCAGTCATCGCCAATGCCATCAATATCACCATCAGTCTATCACTTCCATTCTCCCTCTAAAGAACTCATGATAACATGAATGAAAGCTCTGTATCTCATCAATAGAATAGAATGTGTAAGAGTTACAATACAAGGCAATCATCTCTTGTATATACAAGAAGATAACCTAACTAATAACCAACTCTCTCAACTATAAGAAACTCTCAAACCAACTCTCTACTCAATGCACCCCTCAAGCTAAACAGGGCACATATATGTGAAGCTTGAACCAAAGAGTGTTAAAACGAGAGGATGAACACCCAGTCAAAAGGTCCGCCAGCTAAACAGAGTAGGCACATATCGTACACAGAGAGTCTGTGCTAACACCATATCATGAATAAAATGCAAATCAATTTCTAAGTGTTTCGTGCACTAATGAAACACATGATTGACTGCATAATAAGTAGCACCAATATTGTTACACTGGAGAGTAGGTGGACAAAAGGAAGAAATATGAAGCTCTCCCAGTCTTGAGATAACCCAACGAATCTCAGCAATAGTGTGAGCTAAACCGTGATACTCAGCCTTGGTGTCGGAATGGGCAACACTGTGTTGTTTCTTGAGCTCCAAATGATGGGGTTGGGTCCAAGAAAAACAAAATATCCAGTTGTCGATCGACGGACATTAGGGCATCCAGCCCAATCAGCATTAGAATAAGCATGTATAACAAGACTATCAAATTTTTGTATACTCAACCCATGAGAAAGTGTGCGCTGAAGATATCTTAAGATACGCTTGACTACAATTTAGTGATGATCGATATGTGTCTGTAAGAATTATGGTTCCTTGCTCACCGTATAAGAAATCTCGGGTCGAGTCAAGACTAGATATGTAAAGCACCAACTGTACTCCGATATAAAGTAGGTTCTGCTAAAGGAATACGTGTGTGACGAGAAAGTTGGCATCCAGAGGAAACAAGAGTAAACAAAGGCCGATACTCAGCAAGACTGTTGCTCTGTAATAAATTAAGTAAATAGCGCTGCTAGGAGAGATGTAGAACATCATCAGTAAGGTAGCCTCTACACCCAAAAAGTAAGATAAATTACCCAAATCCTTGAGCCCAAACTAAACCTGCAAGCGCTCAATCCATCTAGTAACAAACTTCGAAGAGCTCCCGATAATAATAATAATATCATCCACGTAAACCAAAACATAGCACACAGTCAAATCTCAACTGTAGACAAAGAAAGAGTTGTCAGAATGACACTAGTAGAATCCAACATAAACAAGAGCTAAGGATAACTTGGAGAACCAAGCTTTGGGTACCTGTTTTAGGCCATAAATGCCTTTTGCTGTAAACAAACATGACGAGGCCGAAAAGAGTCAACAAATATGGGAGGCTGTGACATGTATATAATCTCGGATAAATCACCAGTGAAGAAAGGCATCATTGACATCAACATGTCTAATAGCCCGTCAGTGAGAAAAAAGCAACATATAACATAAGACAGATAGTATGGGTTTAACCATGGGGCTAAATGCCTTAGTATAATCAACACCCTAAGTCTGACAAAAGCCCTTGGCAACAAGCTGGGCTTTGTAGCGACTCACAGAACCATCTGGATTATGCTTAATTCTATAAACCCACTTACAACCAACAATGTTGGCATCAACGGGAGCCAAAACCAGATGCCAATTCTGGTTGGCATGTAAAACATCAATCTCAAAGCGCATAACATCGCACCAAACAGACCACTTCTGATTCTGACGAAAAGTGGAAGGCTCAGTGATAGGAGCAGTAGTAACATGAAAAAGAACATGATCAGAAAATTGGCAAGGCTGTTGTGTGTGATCACAAGAACGAGTGACCATATGATGAGGAAGGGAAATGGTGGTAGAGGAGATGGTGGAGTAGGAGATGAGAAGGTGAAGACAGAGAAGTTGATGAGAAAGGAAACGAAGATGATGGAGGAAAAGTAGATGACGAAGGAATATATAGAGAATGAGGAGTAATAGAAAAAGATGAACTAGGAACAAACGATGAAGATGAAGTAGAAGAGGACCTAAGGATATAAAAGAATAGTCTCATGAAGCGGAACATGTCTGGAAGTGTAAGTGCGAGATGAGTGAGGATCATATCAAAGATATCCAAGATGAGAAGGAACATAACTAACAAAGATACGAGGAATAAGTTTGGGTGAGAGTTTATTCGCTCGAGTTTCACCAAGAAACGGATAGCACAACCACCAAAGGTACTAAGAATAGGATAATCCAGTCAAAAGCCGAATAGAACCTTATAAGGAGAAAAATGATGAAGAATCGGTGAAGGTAACAGGTTAATCAGGAAAGCAGTACTAGCATAAGCATCATACCAAAATTTCTTTGGTAAGCGAGAATGGGCAACCTTTAAAAGATGGCGGTTTTTTCGCTTGGCAACACTAACTCAACATTGCTTATTAGTAGCGGATATTGCCATAAAGGGGAAAGGAAAATTAGGCCAAGGATCCGATGGGGTAATTTGAAAGAAGACATGGTTATAGTGTTTAGAGATAATGTCATCTCGATGACACCATCCTTACCGGGTGGGGACACAAACCGAATGTGGGAGGATATGGCAACCAACATTATGCATGTGGTGAAAGAGACTTTAGGGGTCGCAACAGGTAAGGTAAGTGGACATAAGAGTCCTTGTGGTGGAGTGAAGACGTGCAAATCAAAATAAGGGATAAGCAAGGAAGTTTCAGGGATATTTTGAGGTGCATAGACGAGGAGGAGCGAGTGAGATTGAGGGATATTATTGTTGGTGCACTTGTGTCTGTACTTTGTCTGTATTCAGTCACGATGTAAAACGATGTTCTTAATAGTCTTGTAAGTTTGACCAAGTCAACCATCCTCCTGGTTTGACTTGGCCAAACAGTTAGCTTATGAATGTGAATTGTCTGGCTCGAAGGATGTCTCATCGAAGGATAGTTTAGATCCTTCGATGAGCTCGAAAGTTGGACCTTCGATGGATAGACCTCGATAGATCATCCTTCGAGGTCACTGTGAATCCTTCGATGGAAGTCTGATCGAAAGATGATCTTTCAATCAGTATTCCTGATCCTTCGACAGGTTTAACATCGATAGATGATCCTTCGAGACATCTATCGGATCCTTCGGTCAGACTTGCTGAGCTGGGTATATATATATACCCATGCAGTGTGTTGTTTGAGGTAGACTTAGAGAGATAGACACGAGAGACAGAAAGATACACTCGAGAGATAGTGAGAGCATTCTGTCAAGAACACACACACACACATTAGAGAGTTTGCAGTACAGAGTTGTAAACCTTGTGCTTGTAACCGGAACCTTTCATACGCATTAATACAAGTGGTGTTAATCGGTGAACCTTGTGTGTTTTGTGTTTATACTTGTCTCGACTCGGTTGCACTCTAGCTTGGATTCCGCACTTGCTAGTGTGTTAATATAACAAGGTTAAGGTTTAACCTCATCCTCCACGAGGGACCTACAAGTGGTATCAGAGCCTTGGCTCTTCTCCTTGTTAAAACCGAGTAGTTTTCGGGCTTGTTTCAGATTTTTGAAGTTCTTTTTTTTCTGAAAAATCTGTTCAAAACTTCGAAATTTCTGTTGTTTTGCTTGAAGTTTTTATAAAAACCTTGTTGTTTATCATTTTCACATGTTAAAGAGTGGTTTTTAGTGAAGTTTCGGGCAAAAATTCGTGTTCGGAAAGTTGTCGGATTACCAGAAAATTCAATTTTTCTGGGTGTGTTCATCATATATTCTAGTGTTCTTCAAAGCTTTACACCTTTTGATCTTGTTTAATTAGTGTTGAAAGTTGTTTGTGTATTGGGAAGGGATATTTGGTTAAAATAATCAAACCAAATCTGGTTTTGGCAGAAAGTACAGTCTGATCATACTCTTTTGCCGAAAGTTGACTTTACCAACCCATCACCTTTTCACCAACCTATCATATCAGCGTCATTTGTGTCAGAAGCGATCGAAGGATATCTTTCGATATCGAACGATCATCTTTCGATCAAGGAAGGCTCGATAGATAATCATCTTTCGACCCATCCTTCGAAGTTTGTGTTCTATCTTTCGAGCTCAAGGGAATCTATTCGGAGGATACATTTTCGAAAGATAAGGATCTTTCATTGTGAATCTTTCGAGATAGTTATTCGAAAGATAAGGATCTTTCATTGTGAATCTTTCGAGATAGTTATTCGAAAGATAAGGATCTTTCAAATTGTGAATCTTTCGAAGTCTTTGTTCGAAACTCAACAGTGATCTTTCGAACACTGTTGATCCTTCGAACAAGTCTTGATCTTTCGAACAAGGCTGTATCTTTCAATTCGTGTCTGTTTGAACTTAACAGTTTGTGTTTGTGTAGGTCGTCTATTAGTATTTCATCAAAATGAGTTGTACAAGTCCTTGGGACTGGAGTATTGACTCACAATCTAGTCAAGAGCTAACCTCTGCTGCAGCTTGGGCGAAAAGTATGTTTCCACCGCCATCAATCAGTCCAAGTCAATGGGCTTTGGTATCCAATCAAAGTCAAAGCATTCAAAATCTTTTGATTAGTGAAAGCGAAACGGGAAGCAACAATCGTCCACCAAAGCTGAATCATATGAATGACTTTCCATCATGGAAAAACCGTTTTCACACGTATGTTCAAGGGCAAAGTACCGATCTTTGGACATGTTTCATCAATGCATTCAATGCTAATCTTGAGGTTGTAGCGTCCACTTCAGAAGGTTATGCTAACATGCTCGAAAATGACAAGAAGGCTTATGAATTGGAGAAAAAGGCCTTTGCTACACTTACACAAGCACTCAACAAAGATATCTATCATCAGTTCTCCTACTGCAAGACCACGAAAACATTGTGGGATGCCTTAGTTGCTAGAGGTGAAGGCAATGCAGCTACTCGAAAGTCTCGTCATGATTTGTTGAAGAAAGAGTTTGAATCGTTTCAGTTTTTGGAAAACGAAACTCTAAATGATATGACCACACGGTTCTATCATTTGATTAGTGAAATGTGTGCTTATGGGGTTGTATCTACTCAACAAGACATGGTGAATAGGTTTGCTGACGCATTACCTCCAAAATGGAGTTCGTTTATTGAGCTGCTGAAGCATACTGGAACTCTAGACACGGTTAACATCTATGAGTTTATTCAGAAACTGGAACATAAAAATGATGAAGAAATCAGGAAAGCAAAGCGAGCTCCCGCTCCTCAGAATACAGAAATGTACCTTCCAGGCTTCGATGTTTTGGCAAGATCCGCTGCAGCTCAGCAACCTAAACTGCAAACTGCATTTGTGTCCAACACAAGTTCTCTTCCGTTTCCTCAATCAACTGCTGCTCCGGCTTTTGATCCGAGGTCTTACATTCCCGTCCCAACACAGCCACAAGTCCAACCACCGCAACAACAACAACAGGCTCATTATACAAACAATCCTCAACCTCAACCTCAAAACCCTAACACAATCCGAGTCGATAATTCAAACCTTTCACACATCAGCATTGAAGTTGCTAAGGAGCATATGGAAATTATCAATACAATGGTCAGTGCTTACTGTGGTTTGGTAGCAGGTAAGCTTGGAAACATCAACATGACCGATGAAGATTATCAACAGATCGACAAGGAAGAAATGGAGTTGATGGATATCAAATGGGTTTTTGCTAGTGCAGTAAGAAGGGCAAAAGATTTCATGGCTCGAACTGGAAGAACTTCGTTGGAAGGAAAGAAAGATACAACGTATGGGTTTGATATCAACGCCGTTACATGCTACAATTGTGGTAATAAAGGGCACTTCAAACGTGAGTGCACTCGACCAACAAAACAAGGCAATCACAACCCTTTCAGAAACCAGACGAGTACTGCAAATGTGAATGCCCAGCAAGATAACCGTGAAAAGAGGATTGTGGCAGTTAATAACAATCAGGCACAGCCTGGAACTGCAAATCCCAATCGGGCTTTGACTGTTCAAGCTGATGAGGGATGTGACTGGTCTGTGCAGCTTGGTGAAGGTGATCAAGGAAGTGGAACAGCTTGTTATGCAAAGATCATCAATCATATCAAGCATGTTCATAAAGAAGAGTCCTCTGAAAGTGATGACAGTTCTGGTTATTCTGGAAGTTCTGATGAAGAAGGCTCTGTTTCTGGGGATAATCAATCAGAGTCTGATGAGAAGGAGGAAGCAGGTTCTGGTATGGAGGATTTATTGAATGAAGCTGATGAACTTATATGTCAAAAATCAATTCTGATCAAGAAGGCTGCTACTACATCCAGGGAAATGGAAAAGTTCTTTTCTGAAGATGGATCTTTTTCTTTTCAAACTGCATTTATGACAAATGTGTCAGCCTCTTCGAGTCAGGTAAATTCTGAACCTCCTGCTCCTAGTGTTTGTGAATCATGTGCTGAAATGAAGCTTGAATTAGAAAAGCTTAATAGTCATAATCAAAATTTGGTTATTGAACTTTCCAAATGCAAAGAGGCAAATATGGCTTTAACTCGGAACGAAAAAGATTTTAAATCAGTAATTGAAACATTAAAGAAAAACGTGTCCGCAGTGAATAAAGTAGTTTACCACAAGCAAGTAAGTATAAATGAATACATCAACATTGTGGAAGAAACTAAGAAGCAATTAGCCATTGCCCAATGCGAGCATGATGCGATCAAACAAAAATTGGAGAGTTATTCTAACTCCCAGTTTGTGCTTGATCACATTATCGATGTTCAACAACTGAAGGGAAATCAGAAAGGCATAGGGTATAAGAAATGTCCGCCTCCTTTGATGAATAACTATACCAAGATGCCTGATGAGGAGGAAATGCCTCGGTATGAACCCAGTGTGCCTCTTGATGTTGAGGAATTTGCTACTGGCCTAGGGTTCAAACCGGACAATTCTTTAAACACATCCTCTAAGCAACAAGAAACTTCATCATCCATGAAGCAAAGTCCTCCAGTTATCGAGGACTATGAGACATCGGATGATGAATCAGAATTGGATGTAGGTGATCAGGATAAATCACTTAACAAGATGAAAGGAGTAGTTATTCCACGAGAGAATCACATTCTTTGTGATCCTGATACTCCTGATGTCTCCTCTGTTAAGAAACAAGTGACTGATTCTGTCAAAGTTGATAAGACATGTGTGTCTACTGTTAAAAGCAGTAATGTGTTGTATACATTGGTTGGAGATGATAAAATCTACTCAGATCACGATTTCCCAATTAAAAATGTAAATCAATCTTTGATTGATAAAGTCTTTGAAGACAACACAAACAAATTTTTGGGAAAAACACTTCCGGGAATTGTTGTAACACAATGTGATCCAATTCCTAAGGCTGAGATTAGAAAACAGTTTGGTAATCAAAAATCTTCAACCACTCAACAACCTAGTGCTTCTAATGGTAAACAACCAGTCAAACGAGCTCAAAAGCATAAAGTCTCTCAGATGAAGTCTGAACCAAAAGGAGCTCGATTTCAAAAGAAAGCAAAAGATGTCAAGTTCGTGACATCCAAGGGTACTGATAAGATTGAAACTTTTGAGAACAAATCTAACACTGATTTTGTAAAACAAGTCACAATCTTAAAACGTAACAGTGATAACAATTACACTCAACATACAAACGGATGTGATGAAAAGGCTAGTACCTCTGGTTCCACGAGCTCGACATCCCATGGTCAATCAAGTTCTCCCAAATTTGTTGAAAGGAGAACATGTTTTAAATGTGGGGAATTTGGGCATATCATTAAAAATTGCCCAAACGGTCCAAAAGAAAAGTTTGTTGAGAAATCTTCACCTGAAAAGGCTCACCCTCCACGTCGGTCAGTTTCACCTAAACATGATAAACGAACAGTAAAAGAACAGGAAACTAAACAGCGACGTAAGAACATGAAAACTGTTGAAAAAGCTTTAAAACCTGAAGTTAAAACAGTCAAAAGGGAACCAAGTGTGTCACAGCCGTTAAAGCCAGAATCTTCAAAAACAATTTATAACACTCAATCTGGTAGGCAAAAAGAAACTTGGAGATCTAAAAAGGGTGATAGTTCAGGGGGAGTTAATGTGTTTGAAAACCATCAACAGATCGAGATCACGTTTCGTGATGCTCAGGGACGACCCAAGACCACTAAGGCTTGGGTCCCCATCCTAAACTGATGTTTTTAAATGACATGTGCAGGGTGTTCCAGGAGGAACTATTAATAGTCACTGGATTGTTGATAGTGGAGCATCCAGGCACATGACTGGCGACTTACGGCTCTTATACGACGTGAGATATATTAGAGGAGGGTATGTCGCATTTGCGGGAGACAAAGGCGGATTCATCACTGGAGAGGGAAGTATCTCCAATGGTATTGTGTGCTTCGATAAGATCAATTATGTTAAGCAAATTGATCATAATCTTCTCAGTGTGTCGCAAATCTGCGATAAAAAGTTCTCAGTGCATTTTGATGATGCCGGCTGCTATGTGGTGAAACCTGGATTCAAAATTCCACAAGAATGGATTCTCTTATCGGCTCCGAGAGTTAATGATCTTTATATTCTCGACATGAGCCAGGCGATTACAACATCAGCTCAAGTCACTTGCTTTGTCTCGAAAGCCACATAAAAGGAGTCTATATCTTGGCACAGAAGAATGGGACACATTCACTTGAGAAAGATGAACCATTTGGTGAAAAATAATCTTGTGAATGGTGTGCCTGTGAGAAGTTTTCATTTACAAGATATCTGTGTCTCGTGCCAAAAAGGGAAGCAAACAAAGAAGTCTCACCCCTTGAAGAAAATCAACACAGTCAGCATACCTCTTGAACGTCTTCATATGGATCTTTTTGGACCTATGAAGCACAAGACATTCGGAGATGCTTATTGTCTAGTTGTTACTGATGATTATTCTAGATTTTCTTGGGTATCCTTCATGGCACACAAGAGTGAAACTCCTGGCATCCTCAAGGATCTTCTTACAATGTTGGAGAATCTCTATTCGTTGAAAGTGAAGAGGATCCGAAGCGACAATGGAACCGAATTCAAGAATCAAGTTATGGATGAGTTTTGTACTTCTAAAGGCATTCTTCATGAGTACAGTTCTCGTTATACTCCACAACAAAATGGTGTCGCGGAGAGGAAGAATCGGACGATTATCGAAACTGCAAGAACAATGTTAGTAGAGTCGGAACTCCCTATTCAATTCTGGGGGGAGGCTGTATCGGCTGCATGCTACACGTTAAACAGAGTTCTTACAGTAAAGAGACATGGCAAAACTTGCTTCGAACTCCTTCAGAAAAGAAAACCGGATCTTTCTTACCTAGAACCATTTGGTGCTCCATGTACTATGATTGAGCCGGATGGAAAGTTTGGAGCTAGAGCTATCGAGGGTTTCTTCCTTGGATATGATACTCCGAATTTTCGTGTTTGGAATCTGGCTACCAGAAAGATTGAGCTATGGAGTGAAGTGAGGGTTCAAAGGTACACGAGTCCTGTTAGGGCTCCGGGTGATCCGTGGATGTTCGATTATGATGGACTATTTGACTCCTTCAATCTGCCAACCTTTGACGAAGAATCAGCAGCGGCTAGAATGTTGTTTGAATGTGACAACGCTGTTGACTCGCCTTTGGTTAGACCTATTGTTGTTGACCCACAAGCTTCTTCGTCTGTCAACAATATGGTTCAAAATGAGGTTTATGAAGATGCTGCTGATTATAATGAATCTTCTGAAGATGATGCATATCATGATGCAGCTGAAGGATCTTCGGCTCAAGCTGCTCTTGTTCAAGGTGCCTCTGTTGATACACCTCATATGCAGAATGTAGACACTGCTGAAGGGAATGCATCCACCTCTACACACATTCCTGGTGTGGAGTTGGTTGTTGATCTTAATCTTAACAATTTGGGTATCAATGCACGTGTGTCAGAAAATCCTGAAATGAGGATTCACGATACCCACCCCCAGCAGAATATTATAGGAGATGTCCATCGCGGTGTGCAGACGCGTAATCAGCTGAGAAACAACCGGAATGCTGGTTTGTATTCAGCTATAAGAGAATCTGGTCTTCAGAATGACTGGTCCTTCGCGTGTTATGTGTCACAAGAAGAACCAAAATCGTGGAAAGAAGCGTTGAAAGACAACGCTTGGGTTGAAGCCATGCAGGAAGAATTGCAGCAATTTCAAAAGCTTGGTGTTTGGAAGCTTGTTGAAAGACCTGAGAACTACAAGAAAATTGGCACTCGATGGGTTTTCAAATGCAAGAAAGACGACCGTGGAGTGGTTATTCGGAACAAAGCACGTTTAGTCGTTCAAGGTTTTCGTCAGATAGAAGGAATCGACTACAACGAAGTCTATGCACCTGTTGCACGTCTGGAAGCAATTCGGATCTTTCTGGCTTATGCCTCATTCAAAGGATTCAAGGTTTATCAGATGGACGTGAAAAGTGCATTCTTACATGGTGTGGTTGAAGAAGAGGTGTACGTCGAACAGCCCCCAGGTTTTGAAGATCCTATCCATCCCGATCGGGTTTGGTTGCTCAACAAAGCTCTCTATGGTCTTCATCAAGCACCGCGAGCTTGGTATGCAACCTTATCTACCTATCTGCTGGAGAACGGTTTTCGAAGAGGTCTTATCGACTGTACTCTTTTCATTAAAGAACAAGATGGAGATCTTCTTCTGGTACAGGTATACGTTGATGATATTATTTTTGGTTCTACTAATGATGTCTTGTGTAGGAATTTCGAGCGCATTATGCAGGATAAATTCGAGATGAGTGCTATGGGGGAAATGATCTTCTTCTTGGGCCTACAAGTGCAACAAACTGAGTCTGGGATATTCATCCATCAGACTAAATATGTTGGTGACATCTTGAGCCGGTTCCAGATGTCTGATGCAACGCCCATTGGTACCCCACTGCCACAAAATCATGGAATTTCTCCAGACTTGAAGGGTGAAGCTGTTAGCCCCTCATACTATCGCGCAATGATCGGATCTCTTATGTACCTCACAGCATTAAGGCCAGACATAATGTACCCAACGTGCCTGCTTGCCAGATATCAAGTAAACCCGAAGGCCTCACATCTTGCAGCTGTAAAAAGGATTTTTCGTTATTTGAAGGGTTACCCTGACACCGGTCTATGGTACCCTAGGGATAATAACTTTGACTTGATCGCATTCAGTGATTCTGATCATGGAGGATGCAAAATCGACGGCAAATCCACAACGGCTGGATGTCAGTTTTTAGGAAATCGCCTAGTCACATGGCAGTGCAAGAAACAGACGTGCGTCGCTACATCAACATGCGAAGCTGAATACATTGCTGCCTCAAGTTGTTGCTCCCAAGTTCTTTGGATCCAACAACAATTACGCGACTACGGTTTTGAATTCCTAACTACTCCTATTTACGTTGATAATTCTGCTGCATTACAGATCACTATAAATCCTGTGCAGCACTCAAAGACCAAACACATCGAAATCAAATATCACTTCATACGTGATTGCTTTGAGAAAAGGCTAATCGATGTTGTTAAGGTCCACACCGATGACCAACGTGCCGACCTTTTTACCAAAGCATTTGACAAATCAAGATTTGACTTTTTATTATTGGTAAACGGCATTAAGGTCAAGCAAGAGTAAACCAACATCGGAAAATCATTTTTGTAAATACCTTTATGTTTTTAAATTTGTCTTAGTTTATTGATTTTAGGGGGAGTAAATCCAAAAAATTTGAAAATCCAAAAACATTGAAAAATTTCAAAAAAAACCAAAAACAATAGAAAAACAAAAATGAGTTTCCTGGCGAGCAAAAGAGAAAATGATAGTACATCAGTGGTCTGTCTAAACCTCTTTAAACCTTAAATGAAAAACGATAAGCAGCTCTATATAAGATGTATCGGTAGGCTCACAATCATTTTAAAGTGTGCAGGGTGATATAAACTTAAATCGACTGAAGACCAGGTGGGAACCATTCATTGGCATATGGTCTTGGTACCGAAATTTCGTTTGAGAGATTGCCGAGGTTCTGAGATATTCGGTCTTTATGCTGCTTATCATCTGGGTATCATGGTTGTTTCTATAAAAGACGAAGTCTAAGATCTTCCATGATACTATACATACGTGTACATACTGCATTCGACCTCAATAAGTGATCAACAATCACATGTCCCTCAAAATAAGTGATAAAATATCACATTTATCCGGGAGTCAAGTTCGTCTCTCTGCTGTACAAAAGTACTGACCTGTTCACGGACTTGCTCCTGTGCCCTCATGCATACGAAAATCAAGTTCCTCATCAATAAGTGATTCTATCACATAGGGCTTGTTTTCAAATCAAAATAAGTGAGAATCTCACATCATATACGGTCAAACAGATGATAATCGGTATACTCACCGGTAAGATGAACCCTCGTGCATACCTTGATACGGGAATGTGTCGTGATGTGGATGAACACCGGTCGGTAAGTATAAATCATACCTTAACGTATCCCCTCGCCATGATTACAAATGATAAGTTGAGTTTATGTGGATAACAATACCGATAATCGTTATAGGATGCTTATCTTAATGTTAACTAACTGAACAACAAGAGCGTTTTGGCATGACCGTTCACTGATATGATTCTCTTACCCTCGAAACTCGCAAAAAGAATGTTTGTATATATTTATTTACTGCTTAACTTTTATTGTTTTATTTTTAAACAGTTTCGTCGTTTGGTGCATATCAGCACGACATTAGCGGTGATGTCGTTTGATAACATTCAAAGGATATTAAAATTGTTGTCTTTTAATTTATTCAAAAATACCAAAAAGATTTTAGGTGTGTTTTGATATAAACTTTATAAAAGCCAAAAAGATTTTACTTCTTCTTTATTTTCGATCGTACGATGTTGGAGCTCGAATCTTCGTTACCTGAAACCTGACTGAAAACCGAATTGACTAAATCTTCATAAATGGTCGTAATTTGGAAGTCTTTGAAAGTTAAATCTAAAATTGACAAATTTATTAAACTTTCAAACTGTCGGACGGTGTTTGATTGTGACATGGTCATTCGTGTGTCATTTGTTTATACTAACTATTCCAAGCAGTTGTTCTCATTATGCGTTTAGATTTCTTGCATGTGCAGATTCTAAAGGCAAGGAGAACATAGTCAATGACAAGCTTCGGAATGAAGACACAACGTGAAGGCGCTCAGAAGATGAAGTTGATCGAGTTGCCGCTGACCATCATCAACACCACAAGGATCTCAAGCATTGAAGAACAAGTCATTCACGAGCATAACTCAAGGGGGAGCTTATGTTAAGGGGGAGTTTGTCAACCCACTTCCTACATGATACGGGTAGTTTGTTGATACACTTTCTGCTTTCAAAACGTGAAGACCTTGAAGATCCTCCGACATCGAATCAGAGTCCTGAAGACACAAAGATCAAAGATGATCAAGATCGAGACAAGATCGAGACAAAGCTACAGCCAAGGGGGAGTTTGTTGGTGCACTTGTGTCTGTACTTTGTCTGTATTCAGTCACGATGTAAAACGATGTTCTTAATAGTCTTGTAAGTTTGACCAAGTCAACCATCCTCCTGGTTTGACTTGGCCAAACAGTTAGCTTATGAATGTGAATTGTCTGGCTCGAAGGATGTCTCATCGAAGGATAGTTTAGATCCTTCGATGAGCTCGAAAGTTGGACCTTCGATGGATAGACCTCGATAGATCATCCTTCGAGGTCACTGTGAATCCTTCGATGGAAGTCTGATCGAAAGATGATCTTTCAATCAGTATTCCTGATCCTTCGACAGGTTTAACATCGATAGATGATCCTTCGAGACATCTATCGGATCCTTCGGTCAGACTTGCTGAGCTGGGTATATATATATACCCATGCAGTGTGTTGTTTGAGGTAGACTTAGAGAGATAGACACGAGAGACAGAAAGATACACTCGAGAGATAGTGAGAGCATTCTGTCAAGAACACACACACACACATTAGAGAGTTTGCAGTACAGAGTTGTAAACCTTGTGCTTGTAACCGGAACCTTTCATACGCATTAATACAAGTGGTGTTAATCGGTGAACCTTGTGTGTTTTGTGTTTATACTTGTCTCGACTCGGTTGCACTCTAGCTTGGATTCCGCACTTGCTAGTGTGTTAATATAACAAGGTTAAGGTTTAACCTCATCCTCCACGAGGGACCTACAATTATAAACGTCCTTTTTTTAATCTTCGTTTTTTAAAACCACTCTTTCATTTAACGGCTATAAGTAAACTTAATACAAAGTTTTAAAAAAGTACGATTTCAAAAATGGTTCTAAAAGGAACGGTTTAAAAAGAAACGATTTTAAAAATTAACGACTTAAAAAAACGAATTGTTTAAAAAAGTTTAAAAAGTGATTTTAAAAAGAACGGTATAAAACGAATCATTTAAAAAAGTTTAAAAGACAAACAACTTTAAAAAGAATGTTTTTAACAAACAAGCGGTTTAAAAATGAATAATTTTAAAAACGATAGACGATTTAAAAAAAGGTTAAAAAAACAAATGATTTTAAATACGACGTTTATAAAAAACAAACGTTTAATGAAAATACATTTTTATTTATATACATAAAACATATTTTGTTAAATAATAATAGTGAAAATAAAGAAATAATAAAAAAACTTGAGTAATTGCATTAATAATCTCTTAAATATTAAAAAACTTTGTAATTATCAAAAATGTCCCCTAAGGTATATAATTACATAATTATCATTACACTTAACTGCAAAAAAAGTAACAAAGTTAATGTCAGGAGCCAAAACCATTATAAAATACAACCTCAGAATCTAATATGTTAAAAGATTATTTTTAGGCTGAAAGAGTTCAACTGAAACAATAATTCACTCTAACTAAAAACAAAAAAAAATACGTAAGGGTCCTAATATTAACACATGGGAAAACTTATTTACACATGGTGTATACGGGCCGTATACTGTTATACGGCCCGTATAGAATAAAAACAACTTGACAAAGTCTGTGCCAGCAGACTTTGTCAGTTGTTTTTATTCTATACGGGCCGTATAACAGTATACGGCCCGTATACACCATGTGTAAATAAGTTTGCCTGGTCGTATACAATGTATACGAACGTGTATACGGGCCGTATACTGTTATACGGCCCGTATGGAACGAAATTTTGATTTTTCAAATATTTTAGAGTGGTGAGGTGCTCAAAACTTTCTAAAAGTAGAAAAAAAATAAAACATCAAAAAGTAACAAAGATTGAAGAACAAGAAAACGTGTCGTATGACTGTAATAAAACGGAAGCTATCAACGCAGGATTACGGGCATGGTGTAAGGAGTCTGAATAAAACGGAAGCTATCAACGCGGGATTACGGACATGCGTTTAATTCCCAACATATTTGTTTCGTCACGTACATTTCGTAAGAAACTTTTCGTGCACTGAACCTTCACCTCCAATCATTTCCTGGTCAAATCACACACTATAAAGTTTAACTTATCGTGTGTTGTAGTTTGGAAAGATGACCGAATAGAGATCTGAATAACAAACTGTGGAGAACTTGTTTGCGTTATCCACCAACAATCCGTTCATTATCTGTTGTTGTCTAAAACAATATCAATTAAAGACATATGATGGCTTCTAATACAGGCTCTTTGTCAGTTGTGGTTGATTTATAGAAGGAGGTTATGAAACGAATATATGTTTATGCGAACATCCTTATTTTGTCACGTACATGCGTTTAATTCCCAACATCCTTATTGTATCAGACTCTCTCCCCTCCTGATGCAATTTTCACAGTGGTACCAATGTCCTGCTACTACAATCCTTCCAACGCGTGATTCCGATACAGCCCTTGATGTTGAAACCAGTTTTACCTCATGAAAAGGAAAGAAAGAAATTTTTTACCATTTTTACCATATGTATACGGGCCGTATACATTTTATATGGTCGTATACTCTCGGTAAAAAACAAATTTACCGATCGTATACAATGTATACGATGATTGTATACGGGACGTATATTCTGATACGGCTCGTATACAATGGGTAAAAAATGGTAAAAAATGGTTTTTTCTCTTTGATCTATTAGAACGATCCTTGTCTTGAAAGACAAGAATACAACGTTCATGTATCACAAGGAATGACCGATCTAAGGCAGAGAACCTGATTCAGATACACAATGGTCTCTTTGCTTCGTCCACTAGAACTATTTGTGTATGCATTCTTTTGGTAGTTAACAACGCTAATTAGAAAAAAATCTGAAAAAATTAATCATATCGATTGCAATAACAGGATGGATGTGACACACATAGATAGATAAAATGTCACAGTTGTCAAGACTGTTTGTCGGGTTTCCAATGCTCACACAGGGTGATAAACAACGCTGATACACGTAACATCTAGTTATATTCAGATTTAAACAATGCCCGCCTCAATCTTCAATACTTCAGTAAAATACCACTAGTAGAAGAACCCGACACGTCTTCATGTAACAGAGAATGTTTTAGAAATTGAAGGAAAATGAAAAGCTTTGTTGAAATCGAATTTGACAACTATGACAGCTTATTAAAAGTATCGTGTGTTGTAGTTTGGAAAGATGACCGAACAGAGATCTGAATAACAAACTGTGGAGAACTTGTTTGTGTCAGGTTCTTCTGCTACTTACTCGGAATCGATAAATAACCAACACGAAGATCTCTGCGATCGCTAAGGTTTTCATCAACGGACTGATCGGTAGCGTTACTCTACCTGTGCTCCGATTTAAGCGGCATGTTCCGATCAACGTTTATCGACATTGTTAAAGGTGACGAAGAGTTTAGAAACCCTAGAATGATTGTGTTTTTACGGGAATAGGTGATGAAGAGTTTAGAAACCCTAGAATGATTGTGTTTTTACGGGAATAAAACGTGATACTTGAAAAAACGCCAATATATACGGCCCGTATATAGTTATACGGCCCGTATACATGTGCTAACATCAAAAACCCACAAAAATAAATCAATTGAGCCGTATACGTTTTACAAATCGTATACACATGTATACGACTCGTATAACTGTATACGGGCCGTATATAATAAAACAAAAAAAAACATTCTCTGCGCATTTTCCTATTCAAATTGTATACGAGCCGTATAATTGTATACGACCCGTATACAATAGGGGGTGTGAAAATAAGATATAGGGTATGTGGGAATAAGGCACCCCATACGTAATCAAGACATTTTATAAAGATGACGTCACAATCTTGATATGACTATTAAGAATATGATTCCATCAGCCAATATTCAAATACACCAATACTTAATGGGTATAATAGCTAATTTGTCAAGCCTAAATTATTGGTCACATAGTTTTATCACACACTCCATGATTCATATTCTTTCAAAAGATTCGATCCCATTTTTAAGCAATTATAAAAACCTTAATTATTAAAATAATCAGAAATGGGCGTAAGAAAAAACAAATAATTTAAAAAGATCCGAATCTAAACCATCGAACATTCGAACTCAACAATTCAAAACCCTAATCGTACGGCTGTCAATTTTCAACAAAAAAATCTTTAAATCTGCCACCATTATTTTCAACAGAAAAACGGTATTATTCCAGCATAAAATTCGTTGTACCCCCTTTATTTTAACAGAAAAAACTGACCCATTTTCATAAACTAGCTTGGTTTCATATATTATTTTCACCGCCGGCAACCACCGTATTCGCCGGAAAGTTTCAATTTTTCCGGTGGGTTAAGTTCTTTGAAGGTTCTTGACAAGTGGGTTGTTGATATTTTCTTGAAACAGTAACTTTAAAACACAATTTTCTAACATGTCTCTGTTGCGTCTTTCTTGAAATTAACCTTTCATTTCAAGAAACCCAATTGGTTTAATTAAATTAATCCAAAGTAAAAGTCATTTTTTTTTTATATTTTTGGTTCTGGGTTTGTTTTAAAGTAATAAAATCTGAAACCTTTGAAGGGTTCTTGAAATCTTGAAAAAAAAACTTTTAGTTCAAGAAACCCAATTGGTTAAACTAATTCAAAGAAAAAGTCAATCTTTTTATGTTTTTGTTTCTGGGTTTGTGTTAAAATGATAAAAAGGTGAAATCTTTGAAGGGTTTGTTGTTATCTTGGAAACATATAGATACAGAAAGTTGTATGTACATATAGGTGGTGGTGGAAGATGGTGATAAAGGTGGCATCACAGAAAAGCTCTTTAAAGACTGTGTTTGAAAGGGTGGGAGTGTATGGTTTTGGTGGTGGTGGTAGTAGCAACAGGCAAAAGAGAATAAGGTATGAGATTCATGATGAAGATGACACTATGGAAATGGTCCAGCTTGGTGCTGATAGAACCAAGAATGTGCTTATTTTGATGAGTGATACGGGTGGCGGTCACCGCGCGTCGGCCGAGGCGATTCAGGATGCGTTTAAGATGGAATATGGTGATCAATACAGGGTATAAGTTTCTTCCACTTCATATGCACAATTGCACATGTCTAATTTGTTTTTAGTCCAATATTTATGCATGTCTTAGATTAATTATTCTACTATGTTTAGTGCTGAAAAATTTGCATAGTGAATTAATGATCATGTGATGCTCATAAATTATTAACTTTCATGGTCTTTGTTTCATGGAAAATTCTTTCTTGAGAACATTTTCAGGATTGAAAAAGAAGGAAGAATCCTTTTATGTTTTTAAGTGCTTTTTAGGAGTGAATGGTTTTCGAATTGAATTTATGCCGTATTCAACGATTTTAGGCAATTTTATGGTCATCTGTAAGCCTTGCAAAACGGGTGGGTCAGGTTAGGTGATGGGTCATACCAGGTTCGGGTTAAAACATGCCGATTTAGAGAAAAGTTTCATTTTTGGTTCGGGCCAGGGTTCTCAACAAAATAGGTTCGAGTCAAAACAAGCCGTTTTAGGAAAACATGATTTACAGCGAACCTATTTTGCTGAGAACCCGTTCTGGCCCGAACATGGTATGACCCGTCGGCCGACCCGACAAGACCAACCCGTTTTGCCAGGCTTATCTACTAATATAGATCTTAATTTTGCAATTTTAACAGTAACAGATTGCTAATGATCGCATTCACTTGTATCTTTGTTCGGTTTTTGTAGATATTTGTTAAGGATGTTTGGAAGGAATACACGGGTTGGCCATTGAACGATATGGAAAATCAATACAAGTTCATGGTTAAACACGTGCAGCTTTGGAGTATGGCGTTTCATGGCACTTCTCCGAGATGGATACATGGTGTTTATCTAGCTGCGATTGCCGCCTTCTATGCCAAGTACATATTTAGCTACTAACTATGATTCTTTTTATGGATTTAATGATGTTTTAGTAATCTTAAACATCCTTTACACATTCGTTGTCATCATCAATGAACACACAAAATTGATGATGATTTCTTTGTCACTGTGTTGTTTCTATGGTGCTTCGAGATGTGAAAATGACCATTGAATGTAATTTGTTGTGTGTTAGTAAAGTACACGGATGGTCCTTGTGGTTTACCAAACTTTTGGATTTGGTCCCTAGCTTTCCAAAAGTACACGGATGGTCCCTGTGGTTCGCACTTTGTAACGAATATAGTCCCCATCTGTTTCCAAAAGTATACGGATAGTCCCTATGCTTTGCATTTTGTAACGCATTTAATTCCTAACTTAGACCTGCTAAAACCTTTAAATTTGTTGGCTAGGGACTAATGCGTTACAAAGTGCAAACCAGAGGGACTAAATCCAAAATTTTGGTAAACCGCAGGGACCATCCGTGTAGTTTACTCTAAAGTATAGGAAGTAATTTCATCCCATTTCTTTATAAATGTGTTGATTCAAATTATGTTTATCTCTAACGGGTGAATCGGATCAAACGGGCTGAAAGTATAATTGTTATAATTATAGAGTATCTCTAATCATATATAGCACATTAGTATTTACTAATATTTAGAAAGGGGGATTTGCCCAATCTGGCCCGGCCCGTTTTCCAACACACTAGAAATGAGTCAAATGACCCGTTTTGACCCAACCCATTTCAGCCTACTTTTTGAAACATCCAGGATATTGAAAATTTATGGGAATACTTCGGTGTTAATATTATCTCATGTGACAATTTTCTCAATTTTAGGGAAGTTGAGGCGGGTTTAATGGAGTACAAACCGGACATTATCATCAGTGTTCATCCGCTTATGCAACACATTCCATTGTTAGTTCTTAAATGGCAAGGACTACAAAAGAAAGTCATCTTTGTGACCGTTATTACCGACCTTAATACATGCCATCGGACATGGTAAAAGTCATAATTGCCCTTACCATTACACCTAATTACAGTAAAATGTTAAAATTTCTTTTATGTAACCAGGTTTCACCCTGGTGTGAAAAGATGTTATTGTCCTTCAGAAGAGGTATCGAAGAGGGCTTTACTAGACGGCCTTGAACAAAACCAAGTGCGTGTTTTTGGATTGCCTGTTCGGCCCTCTTTCGCCCGTGCTGTCCTCAACAAGGTTTCCACTTTTCCCCTGGTTTTTTAGGAAAAAAATTCTTTTTTATGTAACTATCTTTTTAGGCCACATAAAACCATTAAAGTTTCGAAACTTTTCGATGTAAGATAGTATTCTAAGTTTAGTGGTTAACCAGTTTCCAAGCACCACGCAAGACAAAAGTCAATATGGTTAAAGTTACTGACACATTATGAATTTTAACTGGTCCCATTGATTAACAGGGTATTGGTGGGGTCTGTGAGTTTTCTGGTGACAGGTTCTCACCATAGTTGTTGATAGCGAGCATAGCGCTCGCTATAGCGAATAGCGTAGCGATGTGATACTATGCCGCTATCTGATAGTTTGCGCCTAAAAAGCGAAGAAATAGCGTGAAAATAGTCTTTTTTAATAAATACAAGTAGCGGCTGAAAGAAAAAAGCGTATTTTAGGGTTTTTTGTTACAAGATTGAAAATAGAAGCTTATATTCCATATTTACCGGATTTGTTATGTTTTTTGTTACAAGATTGAAAATAGATGCTTATATTCTTCCATATTTACCGGATTTTTTTATAGAATATACACGTAAAATATTTCAAAAATTTTCTTCTAGTGTATCGCTAAACATGAAATAGTGCCCGCTATTTCATTGCTATCGCTACGTAGCGTATATGTAGCTTGTCGCTATCGTCCGCTATTCGCTATTGACAACTATGGTTCTCACCGATATAATAAATATGGTATTTGACAAAATTCAGTTGCCTATGTATGCAACTAGCCCCACTTTCTATATCATGGTAGTTCCGGTTTTCATGGGGGTAATATGTGGTTCTTACAGGATGACTTACGAGTAGAGCTAGATCTGGATCCCGTACTGCCTGCGGTCTTGTTAATGGGAGGTGGTGAAGGAATGGGCCCGGTGAAGAAAACTGCAAGGGCTCTTGCAGAATCTTTACTCAATAAAGAAACTGGGAAACCGTTTGGACAAATGGTAGTAATATGCGGTCGAAACAAAGCTTTAGCTTCTTCCCTTGAGGCTTTAGAGTGGAAGATTCCTGTTAAGGTAAAGAAGACTTTTGTTTTGCTAGAAGTATGAAGCAATGTTGACCTGTTTACATATGAATGGGTCGATTACGGTTAAATTTGTTTGTAAGGGTTCAAACAAGTAAACTGTAAAATTGGGAAAATGCATATTTTTTTATCCATAAACCCCTAACTCATTTTATTTTAAAAAAATATAGAATCATTTTAAATAGTATTCATTTTGTAGTTGTACTTGATACTTGACACACTTTTTTTTATATGAACATAGAAAAAGTTGGGCAAAAAGTGTGTCGGCCAACCCAAGCCGACCCATTTCCATCAATACAAAAAGGCAAATTTTGACCCGTTATTTGACCCACCCATTTGCCACCTTTAAATCTTGATTTTAAAGCAAAAAACATAAGTATGGTTTGCGGTTTTTTATTATAGGTTAGAGGATTTGAGACACAGATGCAGAAATGGATGGGTGCTTGTGACTGCATTATAACCAAGGTATGATCTTTAACTTAAAAGATTTGTATATTTTCAAGTTATCTTTGATGGATTTTAATCTCAAGAGGATTCCCGGTATTGATTATTTTCGTTGGATTTTGTAGGCGGGGCCTGGCACAATTGCTGAGGCGTTGATCAGAGGACTTCCGATCATCCTCAACGACTATATTCCAGGACAAGTACATAAATTCCACTTCTACATGCTTTAACAATTTTCTATGAGCTAGTATAATTATTGTTTTCACTATGAATAAAAAGATTGTATTGTACAATAATAATGGAAATTTGAAATAAGTGACTTAGGAGGAGGTTTTAGTGTTTTATACACTTTAGGTGATTTTTGACCCGTTTGACTCAGTTGACCCATTCAACCGGTTTCCAGTTTAACCAACATTAAAACTTTTACCTGACCCGTTAGTAAAAAGAATAACCTAAATTGACTTGCTTCATTTTGGACCAACAGGAAAAAGGAAACGTCCCATACGTGGTGGGCAATGGGGCGGGTGTGTTCACCCGAAGCCCAAAAGAAACAGCCCAGATAGTGGCTGGATGGTTCAGCACCAACTCAGACGAGCTCAAGAAAATGTCCGAAAACAGCCTAAAGTTGGCTCAACCAGAGGCTGTGTTTGACATCGTGAGGGACATTCATGACTTGGCGGGTCAACGTGGGCCCCTCGCTGACGTACCATATGTTTTAACATCATCGTTTACAAACTTAATTTAGTAAGATGTATATGTAATTTGCAGAATATGCTTTGATTACCTACCTTTTTTTGAGCTTGGGAAAAGCTTTTGTGTGGCAAATTGTAAGTTATGTGGTTATGTGTTAATTTAATTAGGGTGTTTTAGAACTTTAAGAAGTTGGTGTGCCACTTTTTAGTTTAATTGTGACTGTAAAAAATGTAAAAAGAATCTTGTTTAATCTATGATCATGGTTTGGTTTATCAGGAAAATTGATTCAGTATTCAAGAACTTTATAATTAAAAGTTTGAAGTAATTATTTTTTTAATAAGTATGTTTTGTATTTGTAGTAATAATTGTATGTTTGTAACTAAATACAAATATATTTTGTCTTTGGTAATTTAGTAGTTGTACTTTACTAAGCAGTTAAAGCGGTAAAATAGCGGATAGCGGTCAAGGTCCGCTATACGATATATAGGTTATAGCGGTGGTATAGCGGTGATATAGCGGTAATTTTATTACCATGCATAATTTATGTATTTTTATATGTATTATATACATATACCATTAATTTTATATTGTTTATATATAAATTCACAAGTATGAGGACTAAATATAAACTAATGAAGATGGAGGGGGTTATATGTTAAAATACCCAAACTTAAATAACCCTAATTATCCCCACTCTCATCATACACGCCGTTTTCAGCTCCCCTTCTCTTCTCCATCAGGCATGACCCAGTTATCTCTACAATGGTTCAAAATCATGGAGCAACAACTGATTTTTGTTCGAATTAAGGTAACAATTCGTTTCACTTAACCGATTTGGTCAATTTTTTACTAATATCTGATCCAGTTTTGACCGATTTGGTCCGATTATAGGCGACTTTTGACCGATTTTTTCAAACTTTGACCTAATTTGGCTATAACCGCTATACCAGTTTCCAAATAGCGGCAAATAGCGGTCAAATAGCGGGCTATAGCGCCGCTATTAGCGGAACCGCTATGCCCAACCGCTATTTGGACCGCTATGATGCCAGACCTCCGCTACACCGCTATAGCGCGCTATAGCACCGCTATAGCGCCGCTATTAACTGCATAGGTACTTTATGATGAATGTAAGAAACTTTAATGGGATTGTTATAGTTCTAACTTCTAACTTCTATGATCATATCAAAATAATTATATTTTTTTTTATCATGGGATAGGTGAGCTCATATTTTTTAGTTCACTTTTCATTCTTACACGTTTCTATCTTCACTTGGAGATCATTACAAGTCTCTCTTGTAAACATTGTTAAAGTGATTTCCAAAAATAAAATTAAATGGGAAGGGTGTAAATCGGTTGATTATGGGTAAGCTTGGGAACGGGGTTGATATCCGTTTTTGGATAGATACCTGGGTTGGCGATCTCCTTTTCATGGAGAGATGGCCACATTTGTTTGTTTTGGATGTGTGTAAATCTTGCAGGGTTAAAGACAGAATGGACACAGGACATGGAAATGATGGCTTTTCGTGGAATTGGATTAGACAACCTGAGACTGATACAGAGATTAAGGAATGGCAGGAATGTCAAGATGTTATCAACAGGGTGAGTTTGTCCAATGTCAGAGATTCGTGGAGGTGGAATGATGACAAACAGGAAGGGTTCTCGGTTAAATAGGTGAAAAAAGTGTTAATTTCTGATAGGGGATGAAGTCATCTCCCCAACTTCGTTTGGTGCAAATGGGTTTCCCTCAAATGTAATATTATGGCTTGGAGAGGTAACCTGGATAGGCTTGCTACTAGAGTTAATTTGAGAAGAAAGAACGTGGATATTAGTACGGTTATGTGCCCCTTCTGCGAAGAGTATGAAGAATCTGTGGATCATTTATTCACGGCATGTTCGGTGGCTATTCGGGTGTGGGCGGCCGTCAGTGCGTGGTTTAACATCCCCCCGATCTTCGCTTTTGAATTCAAGGATTTACTGGATATTCATAATTCTCTTCAGATGGGTAAAAAAGCGAAAAAGTTTATTCTGGGGTTGGTTATTATTTCATGTTGGTGCATTTGGAAAAGTATGAACGAGTTGGTTTTCAAGCAGAGCAGGAGAAATCCGCAAGATATTTTGGCTGAGATTAAATCCAGAGGATTTGGATGGGTTAAAAATAGATCTTCTTGTAAAAATATTAGTTGGAAAGAGTGGTGTAAATATCCTATGTATATGTTGTAATTTGCCCTTTGTCTGTTTGGGTCGGGGGTGTTGTTTGTTTGTTTGGCCTTTTGGGTCGGATGTATGTTTTAATGAAGTTTTATTTAAAAAAAAATTACAAGTCTCTCTTAACTTGTATATTTCTGTCATTACAAATTAAATGTCAATACAAATCCCTGCAATTAAGGTTCTTGTATCAAGTCTTCTAAGTGGAAAACATGTATTACAAAGTAAAAAAGTTTATTTACAATAGTATTAGGGTAAATTAGACAAATTGTCCCAAAAGGATATCAACATGTGTTTCACATCGATCGAAAACCATAAAAATGAATACTAGTACCGTTCTAATGTTGTTCGGTCGGTATCGGTCCGTGTTGTTATCGGTACTTGGTATAGCACTTTCAATAAAATTCACTTGGTATAGTGCTTGCAATAAAATTCATATCGGAATGTTAACAGAGTAACGTTGTTCGGTACCGGTACCGATAATACTAAAACCAAATATGAGTAATAACATAAACCAAACACCGTATCGATTGTGGCAGACAATACCGGTTTGGTAACCGCAGTCCAAAAGTACCGGAAAATAACTGATTCGTATCGAAATCGAAATCCATATTTAACCTGAAGTTGTTTTGGAAGTAGTGGAATAGTAAAAACTGAAGATGAAAAGTTCTTCCATTGCTGAGTGAGGATTCAAGGTTTAAATGGAAACAAGCCAAAAAAAACTATCAGATACAAAGAAAGACCAAAATCCTGCTACCGAACAAGCGCATGCCCTTATTATCTTCCAAGTCTAAATCAATAATCTTTGTTTTTTACAACAATTTCACAAAGATTATGTACATCATGTGTACCCGACATCGGTTCAGATGTCGGAATGATGGTGTTTGAATGCTAAGAATCGCGGTAAATTGGTTGAGCCATCCACTTGAGGTTCAAGTTGAGTTTCCCGGATTTAGCACCATCAAGTGGAAAACAGTCCTTGTATTCGCCTTCCAGTATGACCCTTGTTAGCGTCAATATGCATCTTCCCATGTAATCCTGCACATTAACAGTTTTTCGAATCGTTTAGTATCAGATCTCAGATATGAAAATCCGACATTTTTTAACACGCTTGCCCTCATCATAACAAGCTAAGTAAGCTATTATTTTCCGTTAAAAAAAGCTACTTGTACATGGCATGCTCATAAATTTATTTTACTCTATAGTAGTAATGCAACATAAATCATATATTTCAAAATTTAATCTTTTTTTGGTTGGGTAAATATGGCATGATTTCAGTATACATATACCCCTCAAAACTTGCATAATATCACACACACGAACTTAATCAAAATACTTAATATCTCATATTTACCCATTGAGTAAAGTACACGGATGGTCCCTGTGGTTAACCAAAAGTTTAGATTTAGTCAAGGTCCTTCTGGTTTGCACTTTGTAGCGTATTTAGTCCCCAACTTTCGCCAAAAGTACATGGATGGTCCTTGTGGTTTGCACTTTGTAACGCATTTAGTCCCCAACATTTAGTGACTAAATGCGTTACAAAGTGCATACCACAGGGACCATCCACGTACTTTTGGCAAAAATTGAGGACGAAATGTGTTACAAAGTGCAAACCATAGGGACCATCCGTGTACTTTAAAAAACCCTAGGGTCTAAATCCAAAATTTTGATTAACCACAGGGACTATTGGTGTACTTTACTCTTACCCATTTCTTTAAATACAATTTTTAACATGATATTATACCAAGTTGGCCCACTTGCAAACCCACAACCTGTCCAATTTCCTCCGATCAATGTTATAAAGAAAAGTATCTTTGATCATATCTGTACCTTCCCGAATGTATCATGGTCATATACTTCCACCATAAGCATATCATGCAACCCATCCTCCACAACAAAGTCAAAAGTCTGATTCCAAACTGGGTTTAAATTCTCATTCACAACCTACAAACAAATAAACAAATGATAAATCTTTTAGAACAAATATAATAATATTCACATATGAACTCATTAAAGGAGTAAAACTGTAAAAGTACCCTAGTGCTGTTTTTCATCCCGGTTTTTTTCATAGTGAGTACAACAAAAGGATCAGCTTTTCCCAAAAGATCTGTAGGCGGCAAGTCTTCAGCAGATATCACGGTGACGGAAAGCACGCCTCTTATAATTACAGTTCTTTTTTTGTTTCCTAAATCACCGTTCTCGGTATCACCACTTTTGAGAACCTTCTCTAGAGATGTCATTGTGTAGTTAGAAGTAAATGGGTTCGTGAACCCGCTTTCCACACCGTATGGGCAATACAGTAGCTCCAAGTGCACCTACAAGAAATGAAGGTTCAAAAGAACAACAAGAATTCAAATAAAGAAGGAGGTATTCTTGTCTAAAGGTTGATTGTATGTTGATGAGTTCACTATCATATGGAATATGTCGTATAGATAAAGGTGGCAAAATGGGTGGGTCATATAGACAGACTGGTAACAAGTCAAAATGTGTGCAGGTCAAAATGAAACCATTTTGCATGTACAGAGTAACACTACTTTCCCGCTTTCTAAATATTACAAAAAAATATGTTATATAGGATAGCTAGCAACACTAATTTTTCGCTTTTTAAATTTTACAGAAAACTAAAATGTTATACATGATAAGAAAAACGTATTAAAATAACAATATAAATTTTAGTAACATGATTTAGGAACTTGTAATCATTTGCCTACATTTTGAGAAACTATCAACTTGTTATCCTTTTAGCTAATTTTTTTATTTGACCCATCTGATATAACAATGTAACCCAAATTGACAAATTAGATATATGGGTCGAAATTGCCACAACTCAGAGACAAGAAATCTTTATTAAGGGGAGAGATCTTGAATGTTCCATGACAAGAAATTTTCATTGAGAGAACAGATCTTGAAGGTGACGTGAAACGCCTACTCTTCTAGTCTTCTAGACCAAAAGGCGATATTTTTGGAAGAAAAAAAAAATGGAACATTTCACTAAAGGTGGGTTAGGTTGTATCTCTTGTAGTTAAACGGGTCAAAACTTAAATGAGTGGACGTCGGCCTGTAAATGAACCGAACGTTCATGAACTGTTCAGTGGGAAGTTCATTTATTTAAATAAACGAACAAACACGAACATTTTTTTTGTTTATTTAATTAAATGAACGAACATGAACACAAGTTTTGTTCGTTCATTTATATTCGTTTTTTACGTTTGTTTATATCCGTTTAAATTTTAATAATTACATAAGTAGTTACAGTTATATAAATATAAACATTAAACGGGATTTTTAATTACTTATATAAACATAACTAATTAGTAATTGGGCTTCATAGTAATAAAAAGTGGGCTTTCGAATTGGACTTATCGTAATTAATCACTAATTTATATAGAGTAAATTACAAAAATCGTCCTTTATGTATGTCACTTATTGCAAACTGTGTCCTTTGTCTTCAATAATTACAGAAAACGTACTTGATGTTTGCAAACCCTTGCAAGTTATGTCCTTTAGCCCTAACTCAGTTAATTTTTGTGGTTAAATCTGACCAAATGGACCCCACATGAGGGTATTTTTGTGGTTAAATCTGACCAAATGGATCCCACATGAGAGTAAAATGACCAAAATACCCTCATGCGGGGTCCATTTGGTCAGATTTAACCACAAAAAATTAAGTGAGTTAGGGCTGAAGGACATAACTTGCAAGGGTTTGCAAACATCGAGTACGTTTTCTGTAATTATTGAAGACAAAGGACACAGTTTGCAATAAATGACATACATAAAGGATGATTTTTGTAATTTACTCTATATAATTAATTAATAATTTATGTTTGGTACTTTGGTCAATTATGTTCATTTGTGTTCGTTATGTTTATTAAGTTATGTTCGTATAAGTTTGTTTCTTTATGTTCGTTTACATTTGTGACTGTTCGTTTAGGTTTAAACGAACGAACATAAACAAACAAGAACATGCTCGTTTTCTTAATAAACAAAAAAATGTGTTTGATTATATGTTCTTGTTCAGTTAAAGTTAAATAAACAAACATGAACATGCTCGTGTTCATGTTTGTTCGGTTCATTTACAGGCCTAAGTGGACGGGTCAAAACTCACCCGAAGTGAATTTTAGTTGCATAAATACTCAATCGTAACATTACCTTCCCCCGATCTTTCGTATCTCTCTGAAGATCCAAATCTTTTACCAATTTTATCCAAACATCTTTGACTTTTCCAGGCTCAAGTTGACTCAACTGTACTTGAGCACATCCAAGGAGTTCAGCAGCTTGAAGCCCTTCATCATCATATATTTTCACCGTCAAGTGTTGTGTGGAAACATCTTCAACTACAAACTCAAAATGTTCGTTCCAAATTGGATTCAAGTCATTGTTCTGAAGAAAAGGTAACAGATAAAAGTTTTTTTATTTATCTTTAAATATCTGAGAAATGACTAAAGAATTCAAGAAAAGAGATGACTTACAATAACTTTACTAGTTTTCGTTCTATTACGTAGAGGACGTATGTGTAACTCTGCAAAAGGATCAGATTTCCCAATAATGTCTTTATTTGTTAAACCCTGAGCTTGAACAAGTTTTACCTCCAACGTTCCCACAGGCTTTAGTTCAAGGTCACTAGTAATTAAAAAAAAAAAAATTATTAGATCACATAAACTCAAAATTCTTGTTTTATTCTTCTACTAATAAACCACTCCGTTAAGTTTGTATATAGGTTATAACTAGTAAATAATCCCGCGCGTTGCGGCGGAAATTCGGTCAGTATTGGTTTGATTCATTATGGTACCGGCACTCGCTGTAGTAACCTGTAACCGAAAGATAAAACCTAAAAACTAAAGTCGTGATATGCCCAAAAAGGTATTGGCACTTGTTTTACATTGATCGAAAGCTATAACATCGGTACTAGTACCGATGTTGTTGGTCAGTACCAACTCAGTTCTGAAATGTAAAGGATTTGTATTAACTATATTCATATAATTAATGGACCCTAGTCAGAGTCTAACGCGTTTAGGTTAGTTATAAATACCGTGTTAGGTTATTCAAGGTAATCAAGTTTTTGAGACAGTTTTCTTGGTTATTAATATAAGAGTTTGGGCGTTAACCAAATCACTTTGTTAATTTGTAACTTGAAAGTTGGCCAAAATCACCACATGTAAGATTGCAGATGTACCTGTAATCTCCAGGCAAAATGGGAATCACTTTTCGAACTGGCCAGGTGATTGAATCCTCAACAGCATCACGTATAGTAGTCTGCATAAAGAAAAATGTTTTTTAGAGAAAGTGCATACTCATGTTTTGCTTTAGACTTTTAGAGTTTAAAGTTGCAACATATAAATATAAGGATTCTCAATTATGTTCGTTTCCTGAGGTCCCACCCTACATAGCATGATAAAAAATAAGATATATGAGCCAAAAGGATGAAGACAACCAATCAAAATGAATGAAACCTTTTACATGCAAGGTACACGATACCAGACATAGCAAGATGGGAAGGTTGCCGTTTTCAACACATGGACCCGAACACGACCCGCTTAACCCGAATTGCTTTCGCATATTAATATTTTAAAAATAAAGTTTTACAACAAAAAAAATACAAATGTATATAAGACAATCACATTTTAATTATAGTTATTGCATAAAATGCCCAACCAATTTAACCTATGACATAAAAACACATTTTGAAAAGTTAAAATATAATATAAATGGGTCAACCCGCCAACCCGCCGGGTTCGACACAAACCCAACCCGTTTAGCTAAAAGGGTTCGCGGGTTCAACCTGAAACTCACCCGAACCCAATTAGACTAAACCCAAAACCGCGAATTTCGTGTTAGGTTCCTGTCGTGTTTCCGGTCGTGTCAAAAATTCACACCCCTAGGCAACGGGTCAAAACAAACTCGGGTTAGAAGTTCAAAGTTCAAATATGTCATTTTGGTATAGGTGGGGTGGACCCACACATTTTTTCGCTTTAAAAAATTATAAATTAACTAATGTATGTATATTACATAATAATCTAAATCTTTGAACGAAACGATCTAGGAGGTTGTACGCATTGAAAAAGACTTTGGGCAACTTTTAACTTGTAATAAAGCACACAATGGCTCGATATAAAGACTTTTTGCATCTCATATTAGCAAAACACAATGAACAGAGAAAATATAAAGTAAATTTTCCACACCTCAAGGGCATCAGCAACACCAGGAATAGCTGAAATGTCACCACCAACTACTTTCAATGTAAAATCCATTTGTTTCTGCAAAAATCAAAGAAAAATAAGAAGTTTTACTCTAGCCAATGAATATGTAACTAAATTAACAAATGGAGAAAAAGATGGACCTTGTCTCTCAAAGAAAACGATACAGCTCCAAAACAAGGAAACTCGGGAACTAAGGGCTTAAAAATTAACCTAAATACCCCAGTAAACGCAATATTCTTCACCTACAGAAACGAATAAAATTGTCATATTTGTATGTACATAAATGTACATTACCGATGAAATGCGGTATCGCATAATCTTAGGGTCAGATGCCCCAAAGCTAGGAGGTGTCTGCATATGTGTTTTCAGTATATTTATGGTGAACTTAAAAATTAGTTCCAGAATCAAAGAATTAAATAATCATTTGATTAAAGTTAGGGGTGGTTATGAGGTATTATTACATTTACGATTTACCATTAATATTCGGTTTTCTTACAGCAGATTCTTGTGTGCTTCTCCAAATTTGTTTAGTTTGGGATTTAAAATCAAGAAATCTTAATTATAATCAATCTTGCTAAACAATGTAAATCTGATTATTACAGCTTAAAATTGCAATAATCGCTTTTACTAGGCATATCCAGAAACACTTCAAAATGTTCTGCTAGGGAAAAGGATGATTATGGATAAGATCAAATACGAATTTTGTTAATGGTAATAAAGTTAAATTCATGTTTTATTCATTCAATCTTCTCTGCAATTAATAAATAAAAATAAACTTGGGGACACTTGTCACCATTCTAGGTCATCCAACTTTTCGTTTTCCTGCCTCTCTTCTATTAAATAATGATATTATGAACTTTTAAAAAAATTAATATAAATTTAGTTATAGATACTTATTATTTAGTTGTGGATAGTTATTAAAGTCTCCAAATAACTCAGTAAATCCAACCAATAGCACAGCTAAGGTAGGGTCTGAAAAGGGTGAGATGTAGACAGCCTTACCTCTACCCCGTAGGAATAGAGAGGCTGCTTCCAATGAGATCCCCGGCTCGATAGTAGTTTTGCATCAAGCCTTGGACATAAGGCACATAACACTCAGCAATTAAGACAAAGGCCGATTAGTGCATGTACTCCCTTGTCTTTCGGCTAACAACGCCACCACATGATGCATGACTAACCATCCCCCTCTTTTAACGTTATTTTCACAAAATTAGTAAAATAACGTTAAATTAGTGCACTTTCACTTTTGCCCCCCGAGCGCCCGCACATATATACATTATATGTGCATACCGCAAGCAAGGCGTAAAAGTCTCCAAATAACTATATAAACTTATTTTTTTACTCAAAAGCTTCTATTTAGGTCTCCAAATATCGTCATGTCAAAAAATATGTCTGTTGAAACATAAAAAAGGAATAGTGATTATAATAAGAATAATTGTTTTTTATAAATGATTTCTATTTTTTTTAATATTTAATTGGTTGGATGGTTTGAGTGGGAAAAATACAATATGTCAAATAATAAAAAAAGGCAAATTGGAAAATAATAATCCCACCATTGTGAAATTGGTCAATAATAATCCCAAGTCAGGAATTAGCCACCAATAATCCCACCTCGTCCATTTTTGGAAAATAATACTCCAAATGCTGACGTGGCACTTTTGTCGTTTAGTGACTCTGGATTATTATTTTCCAAAAATGGACGAGGTGGGATTATTGGTGGCTAATTCCTGACTTGGGATTATTATTAGCCAATTTCACAATGGTGGGATTATTATTTTCCAATTTGCCTAAAAAAAAATAGGTGGTATAAAAATAATCCAAATCTATATATTTATACATATATAATTACAATTTAAGTTAAGTTAATTTAACTGCGCTAAAATAATATCTAAAGGACTAAGTACACTTCATTTAAATTGACATTTATCAAGTCTCCAAATATCACTAACTTATTTTTTTTACTCGAAAGCTTCTATTTAAGTCTCCAAATATCACTAGTTCAAAATTATGTTCGTTAAAATATTAATAAAGAAATAGTAATAATATAAATGTTTTTTATATAAGATTTCTAAAGTTTTTTAAATATTCAATGTGGTTGGATGGTATTAGACAAATAGTTAATTATGATTAGTTAGAGGGTGTAGATGTAAATATATTCCTTATATATTCCTTTGTAACCTATTCTGATTATACAACAATTGAATACAATACGTCTTTACCAAGTTTATCTTGGTATCAGAGCCAAGAATCCCTAACCCTAGCTGCCGACTTCCTTCTTCATCGGCTACAGCCGATCGCCCTCTTCTTCCACTCTAAATCGATCATCAGCAATCCTCAAACATGTCAACCGATATTATTGCCTTCACTCAAGTCGAGAAAACTGCACACAATTCTCACAAGTTCGGTTTCACATTGTCACCAACAAATTATGGCTTCTGGAAACTCATGATTCAACCGTTCCTCGTTACTAATGGCCTGTTCGGATACATTGATGGTTCAATTCCCTGCCCTCCATCTGTGATCGCAACTTCTGGAAAAGAAAAAGAGGCACCCGCATCATCCACTGTGAACCCTAATTATGATGCATGACTTGCAAACGATGCTCATGTACGTATGCTTCTTCTCTCTACAATCTCAGAGGCTGCTTTTCAACATGTACAAGGTACAACTTCACGTGACCTTTGGCTTTCCCTTGAACGTGCTTATGCCCCACACACCTCGTCTCGGGAATTTACGTTAAAAACACAATTGTTGAAGATTCAAATGAAAGGGGATGAATCCTCTGCTGCTTATTTGGCCAGAGCACATGAATATGCTACTGCTCTTGCCAATATCGGCCAGCCAATGCCGGAAAAGGATATTATCATGCTTGTTGCTGCAGGTCTTCGTGAAGAATACAATGGAGTCAAACAAAATCTCCTTGCTAGAGAATTTACAGCTGTTTTTTCAGAGCTTCCTGGTCTTCTTGCTGATCACGAGTTCCTGATTAAGAAACCCGTTCCTGATGTTTCTCCGGCTCAGGCTTTTACGGCTACTACAGCAGCCCAACCCTCTCCAGCATCAAATGACACTATTCAAGCTCTTCAACAAATTGTTGGACGTCTTGGTTTTCAACTACAACCAACCACTGGTTTGTCTCCGGCTCCTACACCACAGCCCTTTTACACAAACAGATCGGGTCCTAACAATCGGGGCCGCGGGGGTCGTGGTCGTGGAGGCCGGGGCGGCAACAATCGCTCACAGGTGAACAACCGCAATCAAGGTCAGTTTAGTTGGGCTTCAAATCAGAATACAGTTTATGGCACTTGCAACAGGTGTGGTATTGGTCACTTGCCATCTCAGTGTCCAAACCGGGATCCGTCTACCATCAGATCACGATAGCCTTCAGCTAACTATGCTATTTTCGTTCCCAATCTGACACACCTGCTTGGCTCAATGACACAGGTTCCAACAATCATGTAGCACCGGACATGTCGGGTTTTGACTCAGCTACGCCTTACTTTGGTGAGGATAATATGCGCGTTGGTGACGGTAAATCTCTGCCCATTTTACACATTGGTTCTGCCAAAATTTTTTCACCCTCACGAACCTTTCATCTTAAAGATGTCCTTCATGTTCCAAAAATCAAACGGTACCTTCTTTCTGTTCAAAAATTGTCACGATAATAATGTTTATTTTGAATTTCACTCTACTTTCTTTGCTGTGAAGGACAAGTCTACACACACTACCCTCCTCACGGGTCCAAGTGACGGTGGTCTTTATACTATCCGGTTTCCCTCTGCTCAACCACTTCCCAGAGTTGCTTTCTCCACGAATCGGGCTTCGACAACCACATGGCATCAACGCCTTGGACATCCACATGCTCAACTGTTTAGTTCTATGCTTTCTAGCTTTCATTTACCTGTTTCAGACAAGAATTTTGACTTTAATTGTTCTTCTTGTTTAGTTGGAAAATCTTCCAAACTTCATTTGTTATCTTCGGATTATCACAGTTCTCATGTACTTGACTTAGTTTTTTGTGATGTTTGGGGGCCTTCTGGTGTTTCCTCTTTTGATGGTCATAACTATTTTCTCTTATGTGTTGATCATTTTTCCAAATACATGTGGTTGTTTCCTCTAAAACGGAAATCTGAGGTTTTCCAAACCTTTAAACGTTTTGTTACCATGGCCGAGAGACAATTTTCCACCAAGGTAAAATTCGTACAAACAGATTGGGGAGGGGAGTTTCGTAATCTTTCCTCCTTCTTTGCCTCCATTGGCATCATTCATCGTCTCTCCTGTTCGCACACTAGCGAACAGAATGGGACAGTTGAGAGACGTCACCGCCATGTTGTTGAAACGGGGCTCACTCTCATGGCTCAAGCTCATGTTCCACAACGGTTTTGGCACTTTGCCTATGACACTGTCGTGTATCTCATTAACCGAATGCCCTCTCGCAATAACTCCAACATATCTCCTTTCGAGCACCTTTTTAAACATAAGCCTGATTTTTCCTTCCTTCGTGTCTTTGGCTGTTTGTGCTTTCCTTATCTTCGTCCATACAACCCACACAAGATGGATCTTTGATCCACTCCTTGTATCTTTCTTGGCTACAGCACCTCTCATCATGGGTATCGGTGCTTTGATCCCGAATCTGATCGCATTTATATTGCCCGTCATGTTCGATTCATTGAACATGTTTTTTCCGTTTTCAAAACAAACTTCAAACTCTTCCCCGGTACCCGACCCCACTCCCTATGTCTCGGCCTATCCTACACCCGATCTCTCTACAACTACACAACCTACCCCGCCACCACAATCATCTCCAACACTCAACTCACCACCACAACCTCCCGATTCTACACCACCGTCGTCCAATCAACCCACTTCTACACCACCTACACCACCACCGCCCCCACCGCCCCCACCGCCCCCACCACCACCACCGCCTCCTGCCTACACTTACTCACGAAAGCCCACTCGCTCTTCCACCACCTCGGCCTTTGATCAATATTCTACAAACCAAGCTGCTCATATCCCTCAATCATCTCCTACTCCACCGCCACCTTCTTCCACCACAACTAGAACCCGTCCACCAAATCTTCGTTCCAACCCCAAGCAAACGAAGCCTTACAATGCCTCTTTCCACACCTCCACTGCCGAATCCGAACCTACTACTTTTACCGTCGCTAATGCAGACCCAAACTGGTGTAAGGCTATGGCTGAGGAGTACTCGTCTCTTATGCGTCATGGTACTTGGACTCTTGTTCCTTATGATCCTCGTTCAAATGTTGTTGATTGCAAACGGGTCTACAGACTTAAAAAGGATCAACATGGTTGTGTTCAACGCTACAAGGCACGCCTTGTAGCCAAAGGTTTTCATCAGCAGCATGGTATTGACTACACGGAAACGTTTAGTCCGGTGGTAAAGGCTACTACTCTCCGTGTAGTTTTGTCACTTGCGGTTCAACACAAATGGCCATTACGTCAACTTGACGTCCAGACCGCCTTCTTGTATGGTGATTTGAAAGAAACAGTGTACTTGAAACAACCACCGGGTTTCGTTGATCCACGCTATCCTAATCATGTGTGTCGGTTACGCAAGTCTCTATACGGTCTCAAGCAAGCTCCGAGGGCGTGATTTCAAAGATTATCCTCGGCTCTTTTGGCACTCGGGTTTAAAGGATCAAACACCGATCCTTCCTTATTTGTTTATTGCGCCTCCGACACCGTCCTATACATGTTGGTCTACGTTGATGATATTATATTAACAGGAAACAAACCCGAGGCTATTGATCATGTGGTTCGACGTCTTGGCAGCACCTTTGACATTAAGGACATGGGGCCACTGTCTTATTTTTTGGGTATCTCGGTCAGGCGTAAAGATGGTGATCTCCATCTCTCTCAACAGAATTATATAAAGGAACTGCTGGCTCGTGCAAATCTGTCTCACGCCAAACCAGTTTCCTCCCCTTGCACTACCTCTGCTATGTTATCTATTGGTGACAGTGATCCCTTTGATGATCCGGTCAAATATAGACAGCTTGTGGGTGCTTTACAACATGTCACTCTCACTCGTCCAGACATTACCTTTGCAGTCAACAAGGTCTGCCAATTTATGCACTCTCCCACCGTTAATCACTGGGCTGCTATCAAACGTATTTTAAGATATCTTCTTGGTACGGTGGATCATACTCTTCTGTTTTCTCAGACGTCTACCACAGTCTTACATGCTTATACAGATGCTGCTTTCAACTCCTTGAGTGCTTTCTCTGATGCGGATTGGGCTGGCTGTCCCGACGACCGTCGATCCACGGGTGGATATGCGATATATCTTGGATCGAATCTCGTCTCTTGGTCTGCTAGAAAACAAAAAACGGTCTCGCGTTCATCTACAGAATCGGAATATAAGGCTTTAGCTGATGCAGTTGCAGAACTAACTTGGCTTGAGACATTGTTACGTGAACTACGCGTCCCTATAAGATCTTCTCCAAATTTATGGTGTGATAACTTGGGCGCTACATATCTGTCTGCTAATCCGATCTTTCACGCTCGGACTAAACATGTTGAGGTTGATTTTCACTTCGTTCAGGAAAGAGTTGCACAAGGGAAATTAAAAGTTCAGTTTATTTCAACAAAAGACCAATTGGCTGATGTCTTCACAAAGCCGCTTCCAGTTGATCGCTTTCTCTATCTGAAGTCCAAGCTAAGGATCCTTCCCCGGCCTTAGCTTAAGGGGGAGTATTAGACAAATAGTTAATTATGATTAGTTAGAGGGTGTAGATGTAAATATATTCCTTATATATTCCTTGTAACCTATTCTGATTATACAACAATTGAATACAATACGTCTTTACCAAGTTTATCTGATGGTTTGAATGGTAAAAATACAATATGTCAATTAATTAAAAAATAGGTGGTATAAAAATAATCCAAGTTTTAGTTCCTAAACTTTTATATCTATTTATATATTTACATATTTATAATATAATGGCAATTTAAGATTACTTAATTAATGTGCTAAAATAATACCTAAAGAACTAAGTACACTTTAGTTAGATTGAAATTTATCAATTACATAAAAAATTTAATACCAAGTTGAAAAAACAATGTTTTAAAAGTTAATTTAACATAATTTATAATAGTCACGTCAAAGTTTATTTTTAACGACATATCTTGAAGAATCTATGCACTAATAGGTTACATTATATTTTATTCAACTCGTGCAATAAACGGGTTTTTTAAAGATATAACTTTTTTATTACTAAGTATATAACATTACATTTATTCAACCCGTGTAATACACCGGATTCTAACCTAGTATTTAATAATAGCAAAAAGATAGCTACCCAAACTGTACCTGCACAGGCAATCCAACTCCAAGTCTGGTTTTGATATCAAGTATTATACTTGGGTTCCCATCCCAATTCATCTCTAATTCCATAGTTATTCCTTCATCTCCACCTTCAATTATAGAAACTCCTAAAAACATAACCAATTAGAATTCAAGAATATGTAAAATCATCTTAAAATAGAATATCATGCTACCTAGCCACTATAACCAGTGAATTGAAATAAAAGATTTAAAAATTATGAATAGGCAACCGGTGAAAACATCATTTAGCCTAACCTGTAAATTGTGGCGCGACCGTGCCTAGGGTAAACTTGGAAAACGACAGGGAAGACAATACCATTGGTCTATATTGCTCAAGAATTGGCTCCACATTAGCCTTTATAATTTCAGATGCTGCCTATAGGAGGACAATCCAAAATCACATAATAGCAGAATTCCAAAATAATCGGTTTTCAAAAGAAATTTACACTAAAAGTAGCATCCAAACACTAAAGTCACCATGTTTCAACACATGAATACTCAAGATTACTTTCAAAATTTACATCCAAATTAGACAGCCACTACACAGCTATAAAGTGTTGCTTATGAATTATGATTATGTGATTGTTTAGGGGGCAATAATTGGTTTTATAGTGGATGCAACAAACCTTATTACCATAGGGTAGAGTAAAATTACTTAGATGCCATGATTTTACCCTTAGTTTATAAAATTTCATCCTCAAACTATCAAAAATTACCAACCACTTAACACCACTGTGAGAGTACGACAACTTCGAGCAGTGGAACCACATAACAGGACACAAACCCGACATGAAACAAACACATTAGGGAAGGGATGGGGCTCAAGTGCTCAACAGGTTTCGGACGTAAACAGGTCCGTACAGGGTTGACCTGGTCAACCTATACAAAATTAGGATTAAAGAACTAATATAATATATACCCACCAACCCCATAAAACAACACCAATTGGCAGCCTAATCCAAAAAAAAAAATCTTTTGCCTGTCATATCACAGCTGAATATTTAAATCAGATACACATTACACAACAAAAGCATAAATTAGCCATTCAATACAATCAACTGACCTCGTCAACATAGGGCCAGATCTTTGTAAGATGAGCATTAAGCCAGTTCAACTGAAAAATTAAACAGCACAATCAGTCCCAAGAAATAAGAAAAGCATGAAGAGAAAACACAAAACCAGGAAAAATAAATAAAACTCAACTTCTGTCTCTGTGAGAAAACAACCCAAGACGGGTAGTATTCCGGAGCAAGCAACTTTTTCGAATCTTCAACCGTCATTCTCGCAAAAGCCGCAATCGTCGTTGCCTTCATTACATATTTCAACCCAAAGTTTAATCCCATCCAGTATCCACAATATACAGAGTACGCATATGAAAAGTGTTTTTTTTTTCTTTTTTTAACATGCAACAGCCCCAAATCATGTTTAGGGCATAAATTCAATATTATGCACTGTGTGTGTGTCTTAGCGTAACTTTAGCATACCTACATCTAACTTTTGAGGTTACTCATACAATCAGACAATCATACACTTCAGCACCTCTAATTGCCATTTCACATATGATTCAACACTTGATATACACATATTATACCGCGTAAAAGCTACGCTGAAGCTAGGTTAATCTACAAACTCACACAAATCATTTTAACATACTATCTTAGCATAACTTTAGCATACCTACATCTAATTTTTCAGGTCACTCATACGGGGGGGGGGGGGGGGGGGGGGATAGTGCACGGTCCTCCCAACCGCCGGAGTGATCTCACTCCGGGAGCCGCTACCTGACCAAGCTAGCTCCGCGGTGACTTCCCCATGCCGAGTTCTTACCCTGGGCGACATATGCCACTCCCAAGACTCGAACCCAGTACCTCTGGGAAGAGGTGGGTGTCGGTGGCCAACTGGGCTACCCCAGTTAGTTTCACTCATACAATCATACTACTACTTTAGTATAAAATCAAACACTTAAGCACCTCCAATTGCCATGTCACATACAATTCAACACTTAACAAACACATATTATACCTCTTGTAAGCTATGCTAAAGCTAGGTTAATCTACAAACTCTCATGTCACATTTTAACATGTTATAGCCCCAAACCATATTTTAGGGCATAAATTCAGGAGTATGCACACTGTGTGTGTATATTACTATCTTGACATAAGTTTAGCACACCTACATCTAATTTTTGAAGTTACTCATACAATCAAACAATCCCACAACTACTCTAGTGTAAAATCATACACTTTAGCACCTCCAATTGCCATTTTACATACAATTCAACACTTAATAAACACATATTATGCCTCGTGTAAGCTTCGCTAAAGCTAGATTAATCTACAAACATACACATAACATTTTAACAATACAAATTCTCTAATTCAGCGTTATATCAACTCAAATCAATCCAATTCAACACCTAGTAAACACATATTATACTGCGTGAAAGCTACGCTAAAGCTAGGTTAATCTACAAACTTACATAGTTACACATTACATTTTAACGATACAAGTTTTCAAATATCAACTCAAATCTATCCAGTTCAACACTTGATAAACACATATTATACTGCGTGAAAGCTACGCTAAAGCTAGGTTAATCCACAAACTCACACATCGCATTTTAACAATACAAATTCTCTAATTCACCGTTATATCAACTCAAATTAATCCTAAAACACACATCAATTCAACTCACCTGTACGGATCACACAAAAAAAAAAAAACTAAAACTAAAAACAACAAACTCGTTGAACTTACAAGCGCAGAGCGACGAGCAGATCGAGCATTCTCAGACCGAACGAACAAAACGATCAACGCTATCCCTACCAAAACTCCGATCACTAATCCACTAACGAACGACATATTCTGATCGAAATTGAAACCGAAAACAAGCAGTTTTTGCTGAAAAAGCTTCAAATTAAAGCCACAAATGACCTAATTGCAAACAGTTGTGTCCGTACAGCAGAAGAATTCAGAGATCATCTCTCGGCAGTACAATTTTGTTTGATTTCGGTAGGTGTGTTGGTGTTTGTGTGTGAGAGAGAAAGCTGTAACAGTTTTGAGAGAGAGAGAAAGTTTAGACCGAAAGCGGCGAGTGGGTGATTTGTAAATTAAGCGAAGATTTAGGGTAGAAAGATAATTAGAAGACCCCGCCTAAACTGTAATTAAAGGTTATTTATGTCAAAAAATGGTGATTACGTGGTAAATAATATTACTATCTTATTAATTAAAGGTTTTGTTTATGTAGTAAACGGACACGATAGGGTTTGCCGACAGAGACTGGCTATTTGCCATGTGACACGGTCATTATCAGTGGGCTTTTCTTGGTATCAAAGAAATGTTTTCCAATTTTAATAAGAGTAAAATGCACGGATAGTCCCTGTGGTTTTGCAAAGTTCCAGCTATAGTCCCCAGATTTTGGAAATTACATTCATAGTCCCTGTGGTTTGACAGTTTGTTACGCTGATAGTCCCTGGAGTGGATGTGGGTTAGTTTTCTAAGTTAAGTTGGTGTGAAATGACTATAATACCCTTATAATATAAAATAAAATAAACAAATCAAGTATTAAACAAACCTCTGGTCACTGCTCTCTAGTATCTTCTCCTCCCATCCTCTACAAACACAGGTTTCTTCACCTCATCTCCTCTCCATCTTCATCCACATGATGATGAGTTTCAAACTCTAATTCTTCACCGTTCTCAAAACACACTACTCCAACAAGACCTCTTTTGGGAACACCAAGAACTACCCTCTTTAATCTCCAAAGAATCCCACTGCCACTTGAACACCCACCATTTCCTCTCCGGCAACCACCGCCGCCACGCGGTGGAGTGGATGCTGGAAGTGGTTTCACACTACTCATTCTCCGCTCTCACCGTCGTTCTCGCTGTAAACTATCTTGAAGCGAAAACTATTCAGAAAATGGAGATGTTGATACTGTCAACTCTTGAATGGCGGATGAATCCAGTCACTCCTATCTCGTTTCTCGATTACATCACGAGAAGCTCCCAGCACCTGCAAATTTCAAATTTTTTACAATTTTATACAGGTTCTATGAAAATTTGTCAGAATTTAGGGTTTATTGGGGTTCAATTAAATCAGGGAAATTGTTTTACCGTGTGAAACGACTACGATTGGGGGTTATGGAGGTGCACGATTGGGGGGGGGGGGTGCTCTGTGATTTTGCAGGATGCACACCGATGGAAGTCTGATTTGCAGGTTCAGGATGATTTGCACACCGATGGATGGCTGGGTGGAGTTGAACGTGATGCGCAGGGTGGCAGATCTGGATGTTTTACGGGAATTACGGTGATGATGGTGGATGGTGATGTTTAACCGGTGGTCGTTGGATGTGGGTCTGTGGTGGTTTTCAGTGGTTTTTGAGTTTTAAATTGGTGGTGATACATCAAAGTGAGTGACGCCGGAGTGGTGGTTCAGTAGAGGTGGTGGCTGGGAGATCGTTCAGGTGGTGGAGCGTTGTGAAAGAGAATATGGTTGCAAGAAGATGAAGAAGAAGGTTTCTGATGGTTCAGTAAGGGTAATTTTGTAATTTCACATGGACTTAACTGAGAAAACTAACCCACATCCACTCCAGGGACTATCAGCGTAACAAACTGTCAAACCACAGGGACTATGAGTGTAATTTCCAAAATCTGGGGACTATAGCTGAAACTTTGCAAAACCACAGGGACTATCCGTGCATTTTACTCATTTTAATAACGAGTAATAAAGACCCGCGCATGCTGCGGCGCGACTTGCGAGTACATCGCAAACACCTAATTGTTAGTTTAAACGTTATGTGGTGCGTTAACCGTATGAAAACGCATTTTCAATATATCTGATTGAACTCAATGTAACCTATATAAGCATTGTGATTTGATCAAAACGTAAGTAAGTTGAGTTTATACCGTACAAATCATAACGCATTATATATGACCCGACTTATACATAAAAAACGTAATGGGTATAAAGGAAAAACTGATACGTGTTATCAAAAGAGATGAATTAGAGATTTTGAAAAAAAAAAGAGGAAAAAGAAACTACAATTTGACTCCACTTAGTTCAATACAAAATTTATGAAACATACATAAAATAAGCAAAAAAACACATATTATATTTGACATGACTCGTTTCCCAAAGAAGTTTACATCGAAAAAAAGACCAACTCGAATTTATACCCAAACATACATAAAAGAGAAAAATGCTCGGATAGTCCCTGTGGTTTGCTCATTTTTCACCTTTAGTCCCTAACTTTCTAAAATTGCACCTATAGTCCCCAAGTTTTTGAATTTCGTTCCCGGATAGTCCCGGTCATGGATGGATGTTAGTTTTTGATGTTAGGTGCGTGTGAAATGACAAAAATATCCTTACTGTTAAATTAATAACTAAAAAGTTATAAAATAAATATAATTAATATTTTACAATTTATGTGAGACCCACCACCCTACCCACTTCATCTTCCCCACTCCCCACCACCACCATCTCCACCTTCAACCACCACTGCCACCGCTTCACCGTCTCAATAGGTGCAGGGCCCAAAGCAAACTATTGGACTCAAATAAGGAATCAATAGAGTCAAATAGTTGAATAAAATGATGAAAACAAAATAGACCAGGATCAAAAACAAAAATTAATCCATCACAATGTAATGTCAAAATTCACATCAGGCCCTGAATTGCAAGGAATGGAACCACCAGTAGAATAGAATCGTGTACAAACAGTTGTAGTAAGTGTTTTTTGTATGCAATACCTGAATAGGAGTTACAGAAAGTGGAAAATCAATAGGTTGCGGCATGAAATTTGGATGTGTGAGCGCTAGATGTGAATCACCAATGAAAAGCATCCATGGATTATATTTCAACGGTGACTCCACAACATCTAATCGGGGATTGGTGGGCTCATTCTCAGACTCAACTCAACTGAGGAAGTACAATCCATCTAAACAAAACATGGATCCAAGTGCGTAGGTGAATCTGATTTGTGAAGGTCGATGGCGATCAGAAAAAAACGGAGCAGCAATCATCTGTCATTTGTGGTGGTTAATTCGATCGGTGGTGGTAGTGGGTGGTGGTGGAATGGGGAAGAATAGGTGGTGACTGGCGTGGGGAAGAAAATATGGTGGTTACGGTGAAGTGAGGGGGGGGGGGGGGGGGGGGTTAGATGGTGGTGGTGGTTGAAGGCGG
>JARYGA010033269.1:0-33026 GCA_030545235.1 Helianthus tuberosus | reverse complement strand
ACTCGTTTACATGTTCCATATAAATAAATTTTCCATTTTTTATTAATTTTTCATAACCCTAGTCTAGTAAGGGGTTATTCTAATAGTTTCAATATGTGTAAAGTGATTTATTTTCTTTTGTAATATGTACATGATAATATTTTTTTATGATATGAAGTATTAAATTATTATTTAAGATTTATATGATCATAAATTTTACATATTTTAGATATTTCAAACTTTTTATAGCGATGTCAAATGTATGAGTTTAAGTATGAATAATGATAAACATGTGTAAAACTAACATGCAATGACGAATGTATAAGTTCAAGTACGTGTAATAATAATCATGTGTAAGACTAATATGTAATGTTTGAATGCATCGAATGTCGTGATCATAAAAAGTTTGGAAGAAAGTAGGGTGAGGTTGGAGAATGGAACTTGTTGCCATTGAGGGGTGATAAGATTGAGTTTGTTTGAGATAGAAATTGAAAATTGAAGGGTTAAGTTTCATAAAAGTGTCACTTTTGTTGAAAATTTTGACTGATAGGGGTTGTAGGTTGCCCGATTTCGTGAATTTCTGCCCACACGTTTAGACCCAAAACTAAGTGTTAGCATTATAGGGTGTTTGAGAAAAAATTTAGACGATGAATAAGTTACCTTAGGGTTATTTTACACAAGGTGAGAAAGGTTGTGCTTGTCGTTTATAGAAAAATCGGGCTTTAGAAAAATTTGACGACTACTGAACTTATAGAGGATCAACTTCGTTGGTGTTGGCATTTATGGGTTGAGTTACTGAGTCTAGAGCATGCGTAGGCATTGGATCGACTGTTGGAATGGTAGTAGTAGGTTGGTTGGTAGTTGATAGTATGGTGTCGGGTTCCGACTAAATTGCTATAGGTATGACACTTGGTCCTTTGCTTAGCCATGAAGGCTAAGATTTTCTTGTTAGTGCTTTGGTTAGAACCTCTTTGTGAGTTAGAGTGACGGCTGGAAGACATCTATAATATGACATAAGAGGGTGATGAGACTTTGATGAAATGGGTTTTATTAATATTTATTCAATTTGTGACATAATTGTGTTTATAACGTATGTTTGCATGTTTCACATAAGCATGTAGTGATTCAAATATTGCATATAGGCACGTATGATTTCAAATAGTTTCACATAATGAAAGATATAGTCATGTTGACATAAATAATGAGACATGAAAGAATATAAATTTAGTTTGTTCTCGATTTTTGTTAAGTGTTTTAGATTGCGGGAGATGTGTTTCGTGTAATCGAATTTGAAACGAGTAATGATCAATTGTAAAACACATTGAAATTGATGTAACATAAAAGAGATTTCGATTCGTAAAACGTGGATAGTGTCTGAACGAAACTATGACTAACCCGAAGTATTCGAAAGTTCTCTTGAGTTTGGGAATACGCTTTAGCCTAATAGGTAGGATACTCTCGCCGAAAATTCGGTTAACGGTATTCACCCTTCCAGTTATTATGTATCCCTAGTCAATCGAAAATTCGAGACTTTGGTGAGACTGAAAATCGAGGACTGGAACTAATCGTCAAGATGTGGATTTCACTGCTAGCTTGACGATGTCGTTCCTATGTGTGGTTAGTTCTTACCAATGAGAAGAGAATTTCGACTCGTTGGCAAGGTCCACTAGAGTGAGAATGAGAAAATTCCATCAATGTAAGGAAATCACTCCTAACTTGATGGTCGAATTTCGTGAAAATAACATGTAACGCAGATGGCGGAATTATCAGGCCATGAACGAATGGATGATTGCTCAAAGCATCATAACGATTGAAAATGACAATAATTAAATAAACCCTTTTTATTTCATAAACTCAAATTCGTACATTGTCAAAAGAAAAGAAATTACATCAATTCAAATATTCAAACAAAAGAAAACTAATTTATTCGTGCGTTTCTTAATCCACCTAAGTAAATTTCTTGAACTTCATCATCAATTTCCTGCAATATATGAATAATAAAGGTCAACAAAATAGTTGGTGAGCATACAAGTCTGGTCTACATAATATAGAATAAAAAGTCTCAATCTAATATGACAATTTGTATACTACTAGCATGTGTAAACTATCAATCAAACTAAATGTCCACTAGCATATCCTTTTCACATAAGGATACATGTCGTATAAGATTGAATACTTAACAATACCACATAAGGGCAGTGTGCTACTCCTATAGAGCTATAATCGTTGAAGTAGGCGATGGAGTACACAAGATTGACTTCTAGCATGTATGTATGACAAATAGCATTTATTCCTAGATTGGGTGTTTGAATAATGTGATTGATTGTGTGTATGTGAGTTTTTATAATTTCATATATTGCACAAGATTGACTTCTAGCATGTATGTATGACAAATAGCATTTATTCCTAGATTGGGTGTTTCATGTTTTGATAAAGGTCTTCGGGAGGCAATAGAAGACATTGTCGTATGTGGGGGGCCTTTTTTGGTGAACTACAGTGGCGGATCGCGACTTGCCAATGTGGCTTGGTGGGTTAGGCATTCTCTCGGCCCGGGATGTGGCTGCCTATGCCTTTGTGGCTTCTAGGTCTCAATCTTGGGAGTTGCAGGACCACATCTTACGTAACAGCGGGGTTGCTAACATTGATCTGGATTATGCCACGCCTTGGAACGCTTGCATGAATCTCTACCTGACTTTGATCTCGATCGTTTCTCTAACAAGGACACCGCCCCCAAAAAGCCATAGAAAACTTTGGCGAATGCCCTTTGTTGTCGAATCGCACAAAGTTTGGGAGAAGATTTTCATTTGTCCCCCCGCCAGAAAGCCGTCATTGAATGCCTACAGAGGCCTCACGCTCAGGATTTCTTAACTGTTATTCCTGTTGAAGGTTTGGGTCAACGTATGTCAGCGGTGGAGTACCGGTCAATCCTTAAGTACTGTTTGATGATCCCCATGTTCCCGAATGATGAAACTTGCCCAGTGTGCCGTAAAGCTTGCCTGGATAAATACGGGGAGCATGCGTTACACTGTAGAGAGCTGCCGGGGTTTAAGTATCGCCATGACTTTGTTCGAGACGCGTTAATGGATATTCTTAGACGAGCAGGATCTCGGCAAAGAAAGAGGCACTGGTTAATTTTCTTACAGACCCGTCGGAGGGGAGATCCACCCTACGCCCGGCTGACCTGCTAGTTTTTGGTTGGGAGGGCGGGAAACATGCCTGTGTCGATCTCACATGTGTATCCCTCCTAGCCGGGTTTTGGGAAAATGATTTTTTTGGCGGGGCAAACGGTATTGAAAGCAGGGTCAAAGAAGGTGGAAAAGCACGCGAAAGCTTGTGAGGATAATCAGCATGTCTTTGTACCCTTGGCGTTTGACACGTTCGGCTCCTTGGCGCCATAGGCAGTTCGGTTCTTGTCTAGAGTTCAGCGTGTGGTCCACAGCAACTTTTCGACCCCTCAGGGGCGAGGCTTTGTTTTTAGTAAATTAGGGCTTTCAATTCAAAAAGGGATGGCGGCGCAGTTTGTTGATCGTCTACATGCTATCCTTATGTAATTTGCCCTGATGATTGGAATGAAAATCTTATTCTATATATATATATATATAGGGTAAGGATAGTGTAAAAAGGGCCTAAAGTGTGAGAAGTGTATTATAACACTATATATAATACTATATAACACCATATAAACACCGTATAACAATATGTAACACCATATAATACCATATAACACTATGTAACACAATATATCATTATATAACAAATATAACACTATACATCTATCATAGACATGTTATCAGATGTAACAACTCTCATTAAAAGTATTAATTCTTATGTTATATTGACCAATAGGAAACCCTAATTAAGACCCCCAAGTGATCCTGCATAAACCCTAAAATTTTCAGAACAATCGGAATCAGGATCAGGACCCCTAAAACTCAGGGGGGGGGGGGGGGGTAAACCCTGGTTGATAATATCAACACAGTTTTACGTGTATAATGAAATTTGTCGAACAACCAACTCAGCATGGCTACCTGTACACGAGGCTACCCTATGCTAGTAGGGCACCCCTCGCGCCACGTGACGGCCCCTCGCGCCACGCGAGGGAGCCCGTTTTCCAGTATAAATAGAGGGGTGTGGGACTTGCAATTACGCGTTGGTTCGACGTTAAAATTCGATTCATGCACTGAGATATTGTCCAAATACTACAAAAACACAAACAATCTCGAATATTCCGCCGCGATAACAGGGTAATAACTCTATCGCTACTACGATTCAATGTCCGATCGATTGAAACTATCCAATGGATGTTTAAGTGCTGCCCACATTAGGGTTATGCTTTTTCATTCGTCGTGAATTCGATGGATGTTTAAGTATCGCACTTTTTCATTCGTTGTGAGAGTTTAATCTCGTGAGTTATCGTAAATGTTGTATTAGTTACTGACCTAGTTCGTGTGCATATTGTTTAAATTAGGTTACAAGGCTAAATCCGTAGGCTAAAACTCTGCCCGCATAAATCTGAAATGTGAGTCATTATCTTTTTATCAATAATGTTTTACAATACTCCAAGCATTTTCAAAAGTTATAATTACAGGGATTAAGTCGTAGTTATCTTGAATCACTGGCTAGTGGGGTATTGTGCACATTAGTAATTTCTCACGGGTTAGGCTAATAAATCCTCACCGTGATAAATGTCACTACTTGGGGTGGGACCCAATAGTGGTATGACCATCGTCACACGGGTGACAAGGCGCCAGTTAAAAATAAGATAGAAGCCATTGTAATCGCTCTTATGCTGTAATTTATAACTACGTGTCATTTTGTCAAAATGAATGATTCACCAGTATTTCCCCGCTGACAAAATATTTTTAAAACATGTTTTAGGGGACCTGCTGTAAGTCAAGAAAAACGTGCTACGGAGCACTAACAAGCTTGAAGAGGTGGCTCAGTTAAAATGAATAAACATGTTTTAATAAATCAGGGAATTTCCTAATAAAATTACTTTATTGTAAATTAAGGGGTTTATCCCGAATTATGAAATAAAATAATCGGGCATTTCAAGTTTTTAAGATCATGTTAAAATACTTCCGATGTCGCATTAATTAAATACCACGGGTTTCCTATCCCGCGGCTCCTGACCGGGTAAAACCGGGGCTGGGGCCGTGACAGGAAAAGGTGGTATCAGAGCCACTGATTTAAGCCAATTAAGTATTTAAGAAAATACTTAATTTTACTAATTACCATTTTGTGATTACGTGTTTTATTATTTGAATATTTGGTTACAGTGTGGGTAAACAAAGACTTTCGGACATCTGTCATAAATTAGATACTACACCGAAAGAAAAAGGATCATCATCCTCAAATTACTCTGCAATTCCTGAAGAAGGAATATTTGTTCGTAAGGCACAATATGAGAAACCATTTTCTCCTAATAAAAGAAGTTTGATTATTAGGAAAAGTCAAGAGAAACTAAAGAAATCCAAAGAAGGAAGGAGTAATCAGGAAACCCAGAAAATAGGCAGTAACCCACCATGGGATGATGAATTAGAGGAAAAATGGGCAGATCTCTATATGTTAGCAACTGTAGCAGTAAATGCTAACCTTTAAATACCACTGACCTAGTATTAGCACCCATATTATCTACAAGCCAGAAACTCTAAAGAAAATTTTACCTAGTAAATAAATAAATTTACAACAAAACCTAGTATGTTTTAATTTTCAGTTGTCCTTTGTATTAAATTAGTTTTACGGTATGCAATAATACTTAAATATTTTATTATAAATTTTTAATTTAGCCTTTTGTGTGCATTTTTGCATATATGCTAAACAGCATGAATGAGTTATCTGAAGCCCTTCAGAATCTCAATCTCTATCCGGCGAAAATAGAAGTTTCCAGAGACTTTACTGGTTACATACCCGATATAGAAGAACCTATGGAATTCAACGCTCCACCCCCGGAGAAACCAAAGCCTAAGAAAAGGAGAAGATTTGTGGGCTGGAGGCGTGTACGTAGAAGGAAACCAGCAACTAGGAGAATTCCCAAAATAGAGAATCCCATAGATAAAGGAAAAGGAATTGCAATCAGGGAAGATTCCAGGCAAGTGGAAATGGAAATTGGGGAGAGTTCTAAACAAGTCGAGGAGTTGCCATTACAGGAAGAATTAGATCGTCTACTGGCAAGCTGTGATATCGTTAGGCCTATCAATAATAACCTCTACCCTTATCCTGCTGAAACTCAACTTCCAATAAACTTAGAACCAGCAATCCCAGAACCTATAATCCACACCCAACCTTTAGGAATGGACGAATGGTGGACTAATGACTGGCAGTTTCAAAACCTCCTCAATAACCCTTATACCTTTCTCCCTCAGTTCGACCCAGAACCTATACCAAACCCACCAATGAGCAATGAAAACTTAGCTGAACTCCGCCACTTTGGCGAGGAGCTGGTGGATGCAGGAAATAGGATCAGGGAAGTAGGAGAACAGATCTCCTGGAAATACGACGAGAGGGAACGTCATTACTGAAATGCCAACTGACAAGGGCTAGTGTGACAGGGAAACGGTGGTTGTATAATAGTAATAATAATAAAATATGTTGGTGCATTCATCTGTCGTCTTCGTCTTATGTCGAGTCTAGGATTAGAAGTGTTAGAATAGATCTTGTTATACGAGAGTCTAAGAGGTTTTAGAATGTGTTTAAGGTAATTTAGCTTGAACGTGGTGATTTCCCTTGAAAGTGTCACTTGACAGTTTCAAGCTAAATCAACATGTTGATTTCCCTTGAAAGTGGCATGTGTCATTTCAAGCTAAATCAACACCACTATAAATAGCCTTCAAGCTAAATCATTTGTAACGGTTCCTGAAATTCCATACCGAGGTGCTGCCGGTGTGAGGACTGATTGTAAACGATAGTATATCAATATAATCAGTGTTAAAGTGATACGCAGGCTGTTTCACAATCGGTTTCTTAGTTTCCGCCTCTGAAACTGATAAAATCTCTTCTGAACGACTCGTTCGGGTCACAAACCGATCCTACAAGTGGTATCAGAGCTCAGGAGGAAGAGATTTCGCCAAAACAGCTCGTTTTTGTCACTTTTTCTGATTTTCTACACCTTCTTTCAAAATCGAACAAATTTTTACGGTTAAAATCGGCTCAAATTCTCACATATTGTACGAAAACATGTTTTAACAAACCCTTGAAAGTTTCAGAACTTAATTCGATCATTTACTTGTTCAATCGGACCAAAATCAGATCGAAATGATGATGTCATGATGATTTCACTTGAGTTTATGGGTTGATTTCGCTTGAGTGTTGACATTTTGATCATGATTTCGCTTGAGATTAGTTGATAATTTCGCTTGAAACATTTTATGTGATTTCGCTTGAAACATGTATCGAGTATTGTGATTGATTTAGTGGTTCGAGAAGTGCATGTGATCATTATATAGTGCTGGTCGGTGTAGTGGAATTAAAGGCACAATCAATTTATTTGGGTTATAGAGATTGTCGGCTTAGTGATTTGTTGGTACAAAAAGGTGTGCAATATTTTTAAAGTGGATGACCAATTGATTGTGAGGATATCATGTTGATCTAAAAGGTGCGGCCCAATCAGAAATTTTGTAAAGTCAATTGTTGTCGAATCAAATTACAAATCGACTGAAGAGCAGCCCATGTGATCACTGAATCATCGATCCAATTATACTTCAATGGCCCATGTGACTTTATAATTTGTCGATAAATTGTCCAACTTTTGAAGGTCCAATCAGAAGTGATTTGTTTCCATTTTGTTTGATAGTGACTATTTAAAAAAAAAAAAAATTTGAAAACCAAAACATGGATGATGGTTATTGGAGTGAAAGAATAAGAAAGTGTTTGGAAAGAGAAGCCAAGAAAAAGGAGAAAGCTAAAGAAGAATCTAAGAAACTTGGAACTTCGAATTCTGAATCAGTATCAAAGAAAAAGATTGAAACAAATGCAACTATCTTTGATCAGTCATCAGACGAAGAGAGTGATGATAAAAATGTTCAAGTTGAGAAGAAACAGGTTGAAAAAATTCTAGCTTTGAAGGTCGAGAAGAAAGCTGATGATGAAAAGATTCCTGGAAAATGCTTAAACTGTGAAAATGTTGAATCAGTATGCTCCAAGTGTGACAACTTTAATACTAACAATGACAAAATCTTGAAGGATGCGGAAAGTTTGAAATCGGAAGTCGAGAAGTTGAAAGATGAGAAGCAAACTGATTTAAAACAGATTCTGGATTTACAGGGAAATTTTGAGAAGTTGAAATCTGAAAATGACAAACTGTTGAGTGGTTTGGACAGTTTGACATTAGAAAACAAAATTTTGAAAGAAAAAGAAAAAGATTTTGAAAATGAAAAATCGAAGATTGAAAAAGTTTTTCAAAGTCAAATAAAAATTTTAGAAGATGAGAGAGATATGTTTGGTAAAAACAATCTTGAAAAACAAATTGAAATCAATTCTCATCTTGAAAAGATTATTCGACTTGAGAAAGAGGCAGAATGTGCTCAAAAGAAAATCAATGAATGGGAAGAAAAGTTGAAGGTTTTTGTGAATACTTTAACTATTCCTTGCCCAAAACCTTTAAATTCTGTTCCAATAAGTGACGGTGTCACAAACTATGACAAAGTCATAGTTGAAGATTGCGATGAGAAATCTGATGTTGAAAATGAAAAATTGTTGAAAAAGAATTTATTTTTGAAGTTAAAAGAAAAGTTTCAAGAAACTGTTCCACAATCAACTGAAAAGGGAGAATGCTCTAAGCAAAAACCTTTGAAGAAGATAGTGGAACAAAAACAAAAAGAGAAAATTTTGAAAAATGTTCAAAAAGATAATAAAAGCTCATCAGATCAATCATTCAATCGCAATAAAAAATTAAAAAAATCGAAAAATGAAAACTCTAAAATTGTTGGTAATAAGTGGTGCAGGTCGGACCACAGTGCTTCAAAGCCAAATCCAGCTTACAATAGGAGAGATGGATATCACCAAGCCAAACAGTGCTTTGATTTGAGCATTTGGGCTGAAAATGGTGATTGGTACGATAACAGAGTGTGTTACCGATGTGGTTATCAAGGACACATTGCTGTTAACTGCCAAGATTGGAGTTATGAGACGAGAAGATGCTTTAATTGCAACATCAAAGGTCACATTGTGAGAGATTGCCCAAGGAGATCAAATGAAAGATTGAGGGTTAATTCTCAGAAGATGGCAAAGAAATCAGTCAATGTCAAGCCCAAAGAACAGAAGGTTCAAGAACCTAAAGTTCAAGAAACGAAAGTGAAACTTTCTCAGGGGCAGAAAGACAGACTGAGAAAGAAGAGAAAGAAGGCGAGAGAGTATCTAGAGAAGATCTTGTCCTCCGGTTCATCTGTTGGTAAGAATAAGAGTTCTGATGAATCAACTCCCTCAACTGCAAAGTCAAGCAAGACGAATTCATCAGATACAAATTTGAGGACGAAAGAAGATAAGAAAAAGAAGAAAATGGTCGGCGATGAATCTGATGTGTCAAAGTCAGACAAGCCACCATCAGGCGATGAATCTGACATGTTGAAGTCAGACAAGCCATGTGCAGGCAATGATTCTGGTTCGTCAAAGCCAGAAGAGCCTGTTGTTGAGGTAAAATCTGAGAATTCAGGTTTAACAATGGACGATGCAAATTTTCCACCATTGTTGAACAAGAATTCAAAAGCACCCAAGGATCGTCAGACTTGGGTGAAACTCTTTAAATAGAAAAACCTGACTTGCCAGAGATCCCAAGTTGGTAATCGTGGATCATGAATCGGCATCATTCTTTATCATGTTTGTATAAAATGTTTGAGAAGTTTTTACAGGACTTGCCGGAACTCCCAGGTTTGTAAGCGAGGAGTAGGAATCGGCACCTTGAGAATTCAACCAACAGATGATGATTGGTTGAAAATGTTTGTTTGGATTGATCTTAAAAGTGGTAAATCAGGGACATTAAGTTGTATCTGATTTTCTACAAGTGGTTGAGAAACAAAATGATGGGTTTATCCCCTAACCCACAAATGGTTAAAATCAGTCAACAAAACTTATTTTTCGGAAAAACCATTTGATTAAAACAAACTTAAGTGTTTTGAGATCACAATGGGAAAATAGTTTGTTGTGAGGGGGAGTTCTGATTGTTTATGCCAAATGGATGGAGAATTGAGGCAATTCGTTATCAGTTGTCAAGTTGTTGTACAGTTTATTTTCAAATTTCCTAAAATGTGTTTGCATTTTAGGGGGAGTAAATTTTTAGAAAATCCAAAAACATTTGAAAATTTGAAAAAGCCAAAAACATGATAAAAATGCAAAAATGAGTTTTGTTGTAAAAAAGAGGAAATGATAGTAGATCAGTTGGACTGTCACAGCACGCTAAAGAAATGGAAAGTTATAATGTGATAAAACGGTCTCACTAAAGATGTGACGGTAGGCTCAGCTAGACTAGTACATTTGCGAGAACGATACAAACTTAAATGAAAAAGCCTAGTTCTAGTGGGAAACATGGTCGAAAGCATAGTACTTAGTTTTGTCCTTCTTGACTGTGTGCCTACTCAGTAATCGCTGATTGTCGAAAGACATAAAACTGGTTAAGTTTGTGAACTTTCACAACTTTGCTAAAAAGTCGCTGTGATTGTGCATTTCATTTTGCAAAGATTTAAACTTGTTTGATTTCTTTATTTTGTTTAAGCATCGGACATCCTCTGCGTATACGTGAGTATCGACCTGGATGTTGTTGCCTAAACGTTCTGCTTTATTTTCTTTGGTGTTTCATTTAAGCTTTGGACCTCCTCTGCGTATACGGGAGTATCGACCTGGTGGTTAAAACCTAAACAACTTCAACTTATTTTATTTTTCTTATTTTGTTTAAACATTGGACTTTCTCTGCGTAAACGGAAGTATCGACCTGATTGTTAATGTTTAAACATTCTGCTTTGTTTTCGCACAAATCACAGTTGATAAAAGTTTAAAGGCATTGCTTGAGATAGTGTATTACATGATGAGGGGATATGCTGAGATCGTGGGGTCCATAAGAACTTAGTGCTATCTTAATATACCTTAAAGTATCGGTAAGCAGATTGAAAGTTTTTAGATTGAGTTTAAGTGGACAACAATATCGTCAATCAACGTGAATCGTTTAGAGCTTAAAATGTTTAAAGCTTAACGGTGCTAGTGATTGGTCATAAAAACTGATATGATCCTCTTATACAAACTCACAAAATATTGTCTGTGAATATTTCTTTACTGCATTTCTATTTCAGTAAAAAAAATCCAAAAAGATTTTTAGTGTGTTTTAGCATAAATTTTGAAAAATACAAAAAGATTTTCGACAACTGATGTTGGAGAGCTAATATTCAAAATTTCAAGTGCTGAACATGATGAACTGGTTTGGGAGTGTGTGTGCTGAATTGAAAAAAATTGATTTGAGAAAGAAATTGAGTTCAGTTAATCAGGGTTATTAATTTGAACTTGATGTAACTATTTCTAGTAAGTTTTTCTTATTGATTTAAGTGAAAACTTATGTTGTGATGAGAAAATGTGTGCAGAAAATGAGCTTAAACAGAGATAAAGCCAGGGATTAATCTCAAGGTGATAGCTAATTCCAGACGGCGATCCCATCATGATGAGAGGGGGAGTCTGACGAGGTTAGAGCCAAAGAGAAGATCCTGGTTTATGCTAAGAAAGAAAAAAAGACCGATAAAGACTGAAGATTGAGAATACTCGACATTTAAGACTCGTCAACATCTGAGGGGGAGTCTGTTGGTGCATTCATCTGTCGTCTTCGTCTTATGTCGAGTCTAGGATTAGAAGTGTTAGAATAGATCTTGTTATACGAGAGTCTAAGAGGTTTTAGAATGTGTTTAAGGTAATTTAGCTTGAACGTGGTGATTTCCCTTGAAAGTGTAACTTGACAGTTTCAAGCTAAATCAACATGTTGATTTCCCTTGAAAGTGGCATGTGTCATTTCAAGCTAAATCAACACCACTATAAATAGCCTTCAAGCTAAATCATTTGTAACGGTTCCTGAAATTCGATACCGAGGTGCTGCCGGTGTGAGGACTGATTGTAAACGATAGTATATCAATATAATCAGTGTTAAAGTGATACGCAAGCTGTTTCGCAATCGGTTTCTTAGTTTCCGCCTCTGAAACTGATAAAATCTCTTCTGAACGACTCGTTCGGGTCGCAAACCGATCCTACAAAATAAGTCTATGAAATAGCTAAAAAAATAAAACTTGTGTAAGATAACAGTGTGTACTGATGCCTAATATAATATAAAAAGAAATGGACATCGAGAAATCGATAAATTTTGGTTATACGTGTATTGTGTTGTGTGGTTATTTGTATATACCTATTATTTATTTTATGCTAATAATTTATATATATTAAATTACCAGATGGAACCTGCTAATAATGAACCAGTTAACGAAGTTAACCAATCTGAGCAACACCAGGAAGATCAATTTATGACTAGGCAAGATATCGAAAATATCGTTGCTCAAGGAATAGCCAATGCTATTCCAGCAATTCTTGTTGCTGCCCAGAAAACTGTTGAACCTCAACAAATTATTCCTAGCAAACGCACGCACAGTGATAATTTCAGTAATAGCATAAATGGAGGCGACAACCATACTAATAATAATAACGATAATATACGGCAAGCCTCAGGTCTAAAAAGAATGAAAACCGCAACGCCTGGTTGCACTTACAAAGAGTTTCTTGCCTGTAAACCGGCTGAGTTTGCAGGTAACGAAGGGGCAACTACTGCACTGAGTTGGTTAGAGAAAACCGAAGCAGTAATTATGATAAGTAAATGTGCTAAGGAAGATAAGGTCATGTATGCGTCGCATCTTTTCAAAGAAGGGGCGCTAGAATGGTGGAATACGGTACTTCAAGCCAAAGGAAGAAATATGGCCTATGCCATGAGTTGGGAAGAATTTAAACAGCTAATGGAAAGAAAATTCTGTCCCGAATATGAAAAGGAACAAATGGCGAATAAGTTCCTGAACCATCGAATGATTGGTGTAGATTGTCGCGGGTATACTTCGACATTCTTTGAGTATGCGAGAGTAGTACCAACCCTGGCTTCGCCAGAACCGGTGCTTATTTCCCGCTATATTTGGGGATTGATTAGCGAAATCCATAATATCGTTAAAGCTGCGAGACCTCGCACTATTGACGATGCGGTAGAATTAGCTAACACCCTAACTGACGAACTGGTACCCACAAGTGAAGAAAACCAGAAAAAGGAGGTAGCCCAAAAGATTACCCAAGGATTCCGTTTGGGTAACCGTAGTAGTTTCAGGAGAAAGGGAGCTGGGAAATCTTCCACTGTTCCATTTTGCAATTCCTGCAAAAGAAAGCATTCTGGAAGATGCAAAGGGTATTGCAATTTCTGCAAAATCCCAGGACACCAAGAGGAAGACTGCAGGAAGAAGAAGTCAACAGTTTGCTACAACTGTGGAGAAGCTGGACATTTCAGGCCTGACTGTCCAAAATTAGTTAAACCAGCTGACAACAAAGCTAAACCTGCAGAAGGAGCTACAAAGAAGAACGTAAGAGCTTTCCAACTGACTACGCAGGAAGCTGAACTAATTCCTGACATGATAGCTGGTACGTTCCTAGTCCAAACGTCTATGCAAAAGTATTATTTGACTCTGGTGCAAACCAAAGTTTTATAAATACTTCATTGTGTCAAGCTCTTAATTTACCCCTAACAAACCTTAGGCAGATTTTTACAGTCGAAACAACAGATGGAAATTCTGTTAACATAGATAGAGTTTTGCAAGAAGAAAAGATAGAACTCTTAGGTCATAAATTTTCTGCAAACCTGTTACCTATGAATTTAGCCGGATTCGATGTGGTATTAGGAATGGATTGGTTAGTAGCCAACCATGCTCGAATCCTTTGTGATAAGAACTCTATAGAAATTCGCGCACCCACCGGAGAAGTAATTATAGTTACAGGAGATAAGCCACGTAAACCCATAAAGTTCATTTCTGTAATGAAAATTGCTAGTTATGAACGAAAGCAAGGAATAGTATATATGATTTCAGTAATCATTAGCACTAAGGGTAAAGAACTTAAGGACATTCCTGTAGTTTCAGAATACCCAGATGTATTCCCAGAAGAACTCCCGGGATTACCACCCGACAGGGAAGTAGAATTTAGAATTCATCAAATTCCTGGAAGTACACCGATAGCCAAGGCACCTTATCGGTTAGCACCTACAGAAATGCTAGAATTGAAAAAGAAATTAGATGAATTACTAAGTAAAGGATTCATACAACCTAGTTCATCCCCTTGGGGAGCACCAGTGTTGTTTGTGAAAAAGAAAGATGGGTCAACGAGAATGTGTATCGATTATAGAGAATTAAATAAGGTTAAAATTAAAAATCGATACCCATTACCTAGGATCGATGACCTTTTTGATCAACTTCAAGGAGCTAGATACTTTTCTAAGATCGACTTACGCTCCGGATATCATCAATTGAAAGTACAAGAAGAAGACATACCTAAAACTGCTTTCAGAACTAGGTATGGTCATTACGAGTTTACAGTCATGCCCTTCAGACTAACGAATGCACCTGCAGCATTCATGGACATGATGAATCGAATTTGTAAACCATATTTGGATAAATTTGTAATTGTCTTTATCGGCGATACACTTATTTATTCCAAAAGCCAGGAGGAACATTGTGAGCACCTGCAGGTAATCTTAACCTAGTTAAGAAAGGAGAAGCTTTACGCCAAATTCTCGAAGTGTGAATTTTGGCTACAAGAAGTGCAATTCTTAGGACACATAGGGAACCATGAAGGTATTCACGTAGATCCTGCTAAAATAGAAGCAATTACCAAATGGAAGGTTCCACAATCAGCTACAGAAGTTAGAAGTTTTCTAGGATTAGCTGGATACTATAGGCGCTTTATTAAGGATTTTTCCGAGATAGCTGTACCCTTAACTAAGCTAACCTGCAAAGCAATTAAGTTTGAATGGGGACCTAAACAAGAAGAAGCTTTTAGGATTTTAAAACAAAAGTTAACAAATGCCCCAATCCTGGCTTTACCAGAAGGAACCGAAGATTTTGAAGTTTACTGTGATGCTTCAAAACTAGGATTAGGATGTGTGCTAATGCAACGCAAGAAGGTAATTGCGTATGCTTCAAGGCAATTGAAAAAGAACGAAGAAAACTATACGACTCATGACTTAGAGTTAGGAGCCATAATTTTTGCCCTTAAGATTTGGAGACATTATCTGTATGGAAGTAAGTTCACTGTCTATACGGATCATAAGAGTTTAAAATACATATTTGGGCAAAAATAATTAAACATGAGGCAAAGGAGATGGATGGAAATCCTAAGTGACTACGACTGTAATATCCAATATCACGAAGGAAAGGCAAACGTAGTTGTAGATGCCTTAAGTCGTAAGTATCATGAGAAACAATGACGAGTCCGTGCTCTTAGATTAAATCTACAGTTAGATTTAATGGAACAAATAAAGAATATCCAGGAAACAGCAATCAAGGACGATGCTGAAGGAATGAAAGGATGAATAAAAGAATTAGAACAAAGAAGTGACGGAATTTGGAGATTCCATAAGAAAAGAATTTGGGTACCTAAACAAGGAGATCTAAGAGATAAGATTTTAGAAGAAGCTCATAAATCTAGGTATACCATGCATCCTGGTAACAATAAAATGTACCAAGATCTAAGAAATAATTTCTGGTGGATAGGTATGAAAAAGGACATAGCTAGATATGTTTCCAAATGTCTTACTTGTTCACAAGTTAAGGCCGAACACCAGAAACCTTCGGGTCTACTTCAACAACTAGAAATGCCTGTATGGAAATGGGAACTCATAACAATGAATGTTGTTACTAAGTTACCCAAAACCAGAAAAGGTAATGACGCGATTTGGGTAATTGTGGATCGATTAACCAAATCAGCTCATTTTCTACCCATGAAGGAAACCTTTAGTATGGAAAGGTTAGCCAAGTTGTATGTAGACGAAGTAGTATCCCTACATGGAGTTCCACTCTCCATTGTATCGGATAGAGATAGTCGTTTTACTTCCCATTTCTGGACAAGTTTCCAAGAAGCAATGGGAACCTGACTAAATTTAAGTACGGCATATCATCCTCAAACAGACGGGCAAAGTGAAAGGACGATACAAACTCTGGAAGACACGCTCCGAGCATGTGTAATAGATTTTGGTGGAAACTGGGACGATCACCTACCTTTGATCGAATTCTCCTATAACAATAGTTATCATGCAAGCATTGAAGCTGCCCCATTTGAAGCATTGTATGGACGAAAGTGCAAAACTCCAGTTTGTTGGGCAGAAATAGGAGAAAATCAATTATCAGGTCCTGAAATTGTAAAAGAAACGACCGACAAAATCACTCAAATCAAGGAAAGACTAAAGACGGCTCGAGATCGCCAGAAGAGCTATGCCGATAATCGACGCAGGCCACTGGAATTCCAAGTGGGAGACAAGGTACTCTTAAAATTTTCTCCTTGGAAAGGAATAGTTCGGTTTGGTAAGAAAGGAAAGCTAAGTCCAAGATACGTAGGACCATTTTCAGTGATCCAACGTATAGGACCAGTTGCCTATCGCTTGCAACTACCAGAAGAACTAGCTAGAGTACATGATGTGTTTCATGTATCCAATCTCAAGAAATGTCTATCTGACGAATCTCTGGTAGTACCTCTTCAAGATGTAGAGGTAAATGAAAAGCTGAAATTTGTTGAGAAACCTCTTCAGATAGAAGACAGAAAGGTTAAGTTTCTCAAACACAAACGGTTAGTACTGGTCATAGTCAAGTGGGATTCAAAGAGAGGACCAGAATACACTTAGGAGCTAGAATCAGAAATGAAGCGGAAATATCCTCATTTATTCGAGTAAATCTCAAAGACGAGATTTTTATTAAGGTGGGGAGGATGTAACAACTCTCATTAAAAGTATTAATTCTTATGTTATATTGACCAATAGGAAACCCTAATTAAGACCCCCAAGTGATCCTGCATAAACCCTAAAATTTTCAGAACAATCGGAATCAGGATCAGGGCCCCTAAAACTCAGGGGGGTAAACCCTAGTTGATAACATCAACACATTTTTACGTGTATAATGAAATTTGACGAACAACCAACTTAGCAAGGCTACCTGTACACGAGGCTACCCTATGCTAGTAGGGCACCCCTCGCGCCACGCGAGGGAGCCCGTTTTCCAGTATAAATAGAGGGGTGTGGGACTTGCAATTACGCGTTGGTTCGACGTTAAAATTTGATTCATGCACTGAGATATTGTCCAAATACTACAAAAACACAAACAATCTCGAATATTCCGCCGCGATAACAGGGTAATAACTCTATCGCTACTACGATTCAATGTCCGATCGATTGAAACTATCCAATGGATGTTTAAGTGCTGCCCACATTAGGGTTATGCTTTGTCATTCGTCGTGAATTCGATGGATGTTTAAGTATCGCACTTTGTCATTCGTTGTGAGAGTTTAATCTCGTGAGTTATCGTAAATGCTGTATTAGTTACTGACCTAGTTCGTGTGCATATTGTTTAAATTAGGTTACAAGGCTAAATCCGTAGGCTAAAACTCTGCCCGCATGAATCTGAAATGTGAGTCATTCTCTTTTTATCAATAATGTTTTACAATACTCCAAGCATTTTCAAAAGCTATATATACAGGGATTAAGTCGTGGTTATCTTGAATCACTAGCTAGTGGGGTATTGTGCACATTACTAATTTCTCACGGGTTAGGCTAATAAATCCTCACCGTGATAAACGTCACTACTTGGGGTGGGACCCAATAGTGGTATGACCATCGTCACACGGGTTACAAGGCTAAATCCGTAGGCTAAAACTTTGCCCGCATGAATCTGAAATGTGAGTCATTCTCTTTTTATCAATAATGTTTTACAATACTCCAAGCATTTTCAAAAGCTATATATACAGGGATTAAGTCGTGGTTATCTTGAATCACTGGCTAGTGGGGTATTGTGCACATTACTAATTTCTCACGGGTTAGGCTAATAAATCCTCACCGTGATAAACGTCACTACTTGGGGTGGGACCCAATAGTGGTATGACCATCGTCACACGGGTGACAAGGCGCCAGTTAAAAATAAGATAGAAGCCATTGTAATCGCTCTTATGCTGTAATTTATAACTACGTGTCATTTTGTCAAAATGAATGATTCACCAGTATTTCCCCGCTGACAAAATATTTTTAAAACATGTTTCAGGCGACCTGCTGTAAATCAAGAAAAACGTGCTACGGAGCACTAACAAGCTTGAAGAGGTGGCTCAGTTAAAATGAATAAACATGTTTTAATAAATCAGGGAATTTCCTAATAAATTTCCTCTATTGTAAATTAAGGGGTTTATCCCGAATTATGAAATAAAATAATCAGGCATTTTAAGTTTTTAAGATCCTGTTAAAATACTTCCGCTATCGCATTAATTAAATACCACGGGTTTCCTGTCCCGCGGCTCCTGACCGGGTAAAACCGGGGCTGGGGCCGTGACATCAGACAACCTATAGTGTTATATTTGTTATATAATGATATTTAGGTGTTACAAAGTGTTATATGGTATTATATGGTGTTACATATTGTTATACGGTGTTTATATGGTGTTATATAGTATTATATATAGTGTTATAATACACTTCTCACACTTTGAGCACTTTTTACAGGATCCTCTACCTATATATATCTCGGTTTACTTGCAAAATGTGAGTATACTCGAACCCTTTTTCCTTTGAACAACTTTGTGTTGTAATATATATATATATATATATATATATATATATATATATATATATAGGGGACCGCTAAATTGAAAACCACCTCCAGTTGTAAGAAACATGAGAACTAATATTGACCAATAACAAGTTGCCATGTCACTTCTTCACATGTGTTTTGTGAAGGTTAGTTTGGTAATTTTACCTACCACTCACATTTTCAATCAAATATCACCAATTTTCAAGTCGGCTTCCCATTTTTCGAGTGTCAGAAAATGATTTTATTTACACTGTAGCTTTCAATAATCCCAATATTAACCCAGACTCTTTCTTTTTTAAACAAATCCTCTTGCTTGAAACAACCACTTCTCACCTTCTTGTTTATTTTTCTCCTCACACCCCCTAAAAAACAACCTGCAATCATCCACCTCGCTGGAAAAACCCACACAAACAAACCACCAGAAAATGTATAATCCTCCAATTAGCAGTGGCGAAGGAGAAAGCACCGGTGGCATTGTCAGCGACGGCGAAAATCAACAGATTGGCACACCCCAACGGAACGCCGGGGTTGGGGATGGCGTCGGCGGTACTCTATTTCTGGGGGTTGTTGAGCGTGGATCAAGTTCCGGTGCTTTCCAGACACCATTGATGCCAACAACTCAGGCAACGGACAATGACAATGGTAACATATATACCTGTCAAACACTTATTTTAGTTTTTTTTGGTCTTTCTTAGCATAGGTATCAAGTATGTAACGTGGTTGAGTTTTGGGGATCAATTTTATACTGGTTCACACTTTTCTAATTGTGTATATTAGTTTTTACATTTTGTTACATGTTCATAAACATAATTCAGTTTTTCAGTTTCTGTGTAAAAAAATAGATATTTGTTGTTCCTAATACAGATTTTTTGAATAAAAAAACAGATGTTTGGTTTTTACATTTTGATGCTGGTTCAGACACCTAATACCAGTGTTTTTCAGTTTTTTAGTATAAAAAACAGATGTTTTTAAGTTTGATGATGGTTCACACACCTAATCCTGGTTGATATTTGGTATAATTGGTTTTCATAATCTGCTGGGGTTTCCATGCCAGTTGTTGGTATACACCATTTGTCTGGATTCCCCCCCCCCCTTTTCCCAGAAATGTCTCATGCCATTTCTGTCCCCATGCTATTAGTTTTCACAGTCGTCTATTATGTCTCATTTATATATATTTTTTGGTGTTTTTGGTACGCAGACCACGCCATAGATTCAGAGGAGGAGTGCTTTTCTTGGTTCACTCCGAATGGGACACGCTACTGGTGCCCGGCTGCGCCGGATAACCTAAAACCAAGACTTGGAACCGTGTTTCATCAATGGGAAGACGTTGCCGAGATGTACGATCTGTACGCAGAGCACTGTGGGTTTTCGACGGCTTGGAACAATTAAGCGAAAGAAAGGAACCATCACGCACCGTTACATTGTTTGTTCCAACCACGGCAAGCCGCATAGCCAGAATAGGAACTTCGACACACTTGACGAGACATCGCTGAAGATAAGGCAGTCCACTTTCTGTGTATGTGACTGTAAAGCCTATATACGTGTGAAGTTCGATCAAACGTCTCGCGGTTGGGTCTTGTATCTCTTTGAAGAGAACCATAACCATCCAATAGTCCCAGTGCAAAGTAGAGATCTTACAAAAAAACGGCGGAGGCTTGATTTTTTTACCATAGAATTCATCCACCGAGCGACTCTTTGCAAGGTGGGTCTGTCGGTGGCCCATAGACTCCAAGTAAACCTTAAGGGGGGCCACCACAATGTGAAAGGTACCGCAGACGACTTTAGGAACTTTGCATCAATGGTTCGCATGTTCATTGATGACAGGGACACACATTTGGTGATCGAGAAGATGAAAGATCGGGTGGACCACTTACCGAACTACACTTTTAAGTACAACATGGAAAACAGTGAGATTCGACACATGTTCTGGGCGGATGAAATTTCTAAGATCAACTATTAAGCTTTCGGCGACGTCCTCGCTTTTGACGCTACTTACCAAACCAACATGTAAAGTTCTCCGCAAAAAATTTCCGAGTTTTTTTTTTAATGTTTTTTGGAAAATGGAAAGTTGAATAGGTTAATCGCGTTCTAACTGTTTAACTATCTTAAATACAGGTACAATCTGATCTTCGTTCCTTTTACCGGGGTCGACAACAACAAGCGGTGTGTGACTTTTGGGGCTGGCCTTTTGTTTTGTGAGACAATTGAGGCGTACACGTGGTTGCTAAGGGCTTTTCTGGAGGCGCACAACAAGCAGCCCACCCTTGTTCTAACTGACCAAGACCCGGCCATGCGCCAAGTTGTGGCTGCTGTGTTCGATCGATCTCTTAATCGCTTTTGCATGTGGCACATTATGAAGAAATTACCTTCGAAGGTGAGAACTATTGCCCTTCACATCTTTCTGTATATTTCCAATACGACATGTACTTTGGCTAAATTAGTTTTTTTTCCTTTTGACATGTTTTTTATTCTTCCAGATTACAGGTGAGGTTGCACATAACTCTGAATTCAGGGCTACCATACATAAACTGGTATGGGACATTTATGTTAAACCGGAGACATTCGAGAGGAGATGGGGGAAGTGGCTGAGAGACATGTACAACATAAAGGAGCTGTGGGTCCTGGCGTATTTCAGAGAAATTCCAATGTCCTGTTTGATGAAGACTACATCCCGTTGCGAGAGTTCGAACTCCGCGTTTAAGGTGAACTCCTCCTGGGAGAACGCCCTTATTCAGTTTTTTTTTGTGTTACGACTCCACATTAGAATCCCAACGATACAGGCAGAGGGTTGTGGACGGCGGATGATCGCGCACACGAGTTCAAGACGGGTTTGGCGATAGAGAAGCACTGCGCGTTATTATATTCCCCGACCATCTTCGTTGAGGTTCGCAAAGAAATCCTGAAGGACCTTTTATACTGTTACACTACCAGTGTCGAAGAAGTCGATGGCAGAAAGATATATATCATTACGCATTTGGACAAGTGTTCTGATTTCGTCAATGATTTCACGGTATTGGTCCCTTCCTGTTTTTTTTTTCAGTACACCTTTTTTTTAAAGCTGGGCGTATTTCCCGTCATGGTGCAGGTTTAAGTTGACCCAGTGGAGGACACTACAACATGCTCGTGTAACCTGTGGTGCCGTATCGGATATCTTTGCATGCATATATTCTGCGTCTTCCGGCAAACAAAGGTGGACGAAATACCACTTAAGTATGTGGTTAGTCGTTGGGGACGTCACGTGTTGCCAAAGTCTATTTTCCGTGTCGAGTTCAGGTATGGGGTAGATATGTCTCCGGTGGCTTTGACCAGGAACAACCTGGTGGATTGTTTTTCTGAAGCGCTACAGGCTGTGGTGGGTGACCGGGCAGCAATGGAGGATTTTATTGTCAAAATCAAGGGCTATACAAAAGAAATCACTGACGCTCGCCGTGGAAAAACAAACGTTGAGGCGACAGAAACACAGGTTATGGCTGATATGCTTGGAGTGGTTGTGGAAGGTGAGAGTAGCACCCCCGTTTCCTGCTCAAATCCTCAAGGCGTATGCAATAAGGGATGCGGCACCAACAAACGCATGATTGGGCCGGGGAAAGGGCTGTCCAGATTCACTAAAAGCCCCAGTGATTATGCAGGACGTGCAACCGGTTTGTAACCGCGCATGACTCGCACAACTGCACGAAGAAGCGAAAGAACGCAGAACCTTAGAGAACTGGGTCTGAATGGGGTGGTGTGACGGGGGTGGCATTTTTTTGCATCGGGGTTGATCTTATGAACTGGTGGTGCACGCTAGGTTGACGTGTTTTTGGTGACAACTATGGCTGTGTTTTGGACAAGGTAATAGTTTTATGGTATCTTATATCTCTAACTTTTGGTACAACCGTAACTGTATAAAGTAACCCCCCCTCTTTTGTGGTATGTGTAAGGACCTTCAAAAATGTCCCAAACTGACCCATAAGTGGAAACCCGGACCCCCGAAACCCTAATCCATATCAAAAATCAAGAAATCAATATTCTTGGTCCTCTCGCGGGCCGCGTAAAGGATGACCAGACCCTTACGCGGGCCGCGTCAACTTGAAGTTCGACCGGATAAGCATCCGGGCCACGTATCATCCACATGGCAACCCTACTTGTGACCCATCCGACCTACGCGTAGACTAGGTGGCCACGCGGGCCGCGTAAGGGTTGAGCCAAAGCTCACGCGGGCCGCGTAAGACCCAAATTTCAGCTATAAATAGAGCGGGTCTTGAGCAGTCCACTGATGCCGAAAACACTTCACAAAACCGAACTTTGGCTGCTCAAAAGTCGAATTTACTTTTAATATAGCGAGGCACTGCTACGATACAGGGTATTAACTCGATCGCTGCTACGATTCAATGTCCGATCGATTGAAACTATCCGATGAATGTTTAAGTGCTGCTCAAATTAGGGTTTTACTTTGTCATTCGTCGTGAATTCGATGGATGTTTAACATTCATTGTGAGGGTTTTAATCTCATGAGTTATCGTAAATGCTATATTAGTTACTGACCTAGTTCGTGTGCATTATTATGTAAATTAGGTTACAAGGCTAATCAGTAGGCTAAACTCTGCCCGTATAAATCTGCAAGGTGAGTCATTCTCTTTTATCAAAAGTATTTTACATACTCCATTTTCAAATGTTATAATTACAGGGATTAAGTCATGGTTATCTTAATCCCTGGCTAGTGGGGTATTGTGCACATTACTAATTTCTCACAGTTAGGCTAATAAATCCTAACCGTGATAATCATCACTACTTGGGGAAAGACCCAATAGTGGTTTGACCATAGTCACCTGGTGACACGGCGCCAGATAAAAATAAGGTAGAAGCCATTGTAATCGCTCTTATGCTATAATTTATAACTATGTGTCATTTTATCAAAATGAGTGACTCACCAGTATTTCCCCGCTGACAGAATATTTTTAAAACATGTTTCAGGCGACCTGCTTTAAATCAAGGAAAATGTGCTACGGAGCACTAACAAGCTTGAAGAGGTGGCTCAGTTAAAATGAATAAACATTTTACAAATCAGGGAATTTCCTAGTAAAATTCCTCTATTGTAAATTACGGGGTTTATTCCGCATTATGAAATAAAATAATCGGGCATTTTCAAGTTTTAAAAGATCCTGATAAATCTTCCGTTGTTGCATCATTTAATAAATACCACGGGTTCCTGTCCCGCGGATCCTGACCAGGTAAAACCGGGGCTGAGGCCGTGACAGGAAAAGGTGGTATCAGAGCCACTGATTTAAGCCTATTAAGTATTTAAAATACTTAATTTTCCTGATTATGTCTTGTGAATATATGTTTTATTAACTGACTACTTGTTAGTTACAGTATGGGTAAGCAAAGAATGTCGGATATCTATCTTAAATTAGATAGTAAACCGAAAGATATTGGAACTTCATCCAAATCAAATTCCTCAAGATACTCAGTAGATACTGAGGAGGGAATATTTGTTCGTAAGGCACAATATGAGAAACCACTTACCCCAAATAAAAGAAGTTTGATTATTAGAAAAAGTCAAGAGAAAATGAGGAAGTTTCAAACAAAAGAAGTAATAATTAAAAAGACTCAGGGAACAGGTGAAAACCCACCATGGGAAGATGAGTTAGATAAACAATGGGCAAATCTCTACATGTTAGCTACTGTAGCAGTAAATGTTAACTTTTGAACTGCCAACACCCCGACCCAGTAATAGCACCTATATTACCCATAAGCCAGAAATTTTAATATAATAAATAACCACTAGTATATGTCAAATTTTAGTTATACTATGGATAAATATTTTGTTTCAATAAAATGGTTTATTAGATAATTGTAATTAATAGTAAATTTTCTGATTGCCATTTTTGTGCTTATGTGAAAATTCAAGTTACAAATAATTAACTTAAAATTTTGTGTGTTTATTCATAAATGCTAAACAGCATGAATGAATTATCTGAAGCCCTTCAGAATCTCAATCTCTATCCTGTTAAAGTAGGAGTTTCTAGAGACTTTACTGGTTACTTGGCCGATGTTGAGGAACCTATGGAATTCCAAGCTCCACCTCCGGAGAAATCAAAGCCAAAGAAAAGAAGAAGATTTGTGGGTTGGAGGCGTGTGCGCAGAAGGAAACCAGCGACTAGGAGAATTCCCAAGATAGAAAATCCCATGGATAAAGGAAAAGGGATCGAGATTGGGGAAAGTGTTAGGCAAGCAAGAATAGAAATTGGAGAAAGTTCTAAGCAAGCCGAGGAATTGCCACTACAGGAGGAACTAGATCACATACTGGCAAATTGTGATATCCTTAGGCCTATCAATGAAAACCTCTTCCCTTATCCTGCTGAAACCCAACTTCCAGTAAACTTGGAACCAGCCATCCCAGAACCTCTGATTCACACTCAACCTCTAGGAGAAATGGACGAATGGTGCACCAACGAATGGCAATTTCAAAACCTCCTAAATAATCCTTATACCTTTTTCCCTCAGTTTGACCCAGAACCTGCATCAAACCCACCAATGAGTAATGAAAATTTAGCTGAACTCCGTCATTTTGGCAAAGAGCCGATAGATGCAGGGAATAGGATCCGGGAGATAGGAGAACAAATCTCCTGGAAGTACGACGAGAGGGAGCGTCGTTTCTGAAATGCCAGCTAACGGGAATCATGTGTGGTTGTTTGGTGTTTGTTTAATAATAATATAAACATAAAAATATAATTATGTGTAATAACTTAAAAATAAAACTTTGTAAGATAACCAGTTTGTACGGATGCCTAATATATATATATATAAAATATTGAAAGTCGAAAGATCGATAATTTTGGCTATATTTGTTTATGTGATTATGTGTAATTATTTTGTTATGTTTAGTTATTAATTACTTCATGCTAATTACTTATATAAATTAATTACCAGATGGCACATGCTGGTAATGAACCCAATAGTGAAGTTAATCAATCTGAGCATAACAATGAAGATCAATTTCTGAATTGGCAAGATATCGAGAATATCGTTGCTCAGGGAATAGCCAATGCTATTCCAGCAATACTTGCTGCTGCTCAAAATCCAGTTGAACCTCAACAAATTATTCCTAGTAAACGCATACACGGTGATAATTTCAATAATAGCGTAAACGGAGGCAGCAACCATATTAATAACAACAACGATGGAATGCAAGCTCCGCTCCTTAAGAAAATGAAAGCTGCAACACCTGGTTGCACTTATAAAGAATTTCTCGCCTGTAAACCAGCTGAGTTTGCAGGTAATGAAGGAGCGACTGCGGCACTGCGTTGGTTAGAGAAAATCGAAGCAGTAATTATGATAAGTAAATGTGTCGAGGAAGACAAGGTCATGTATGCGTCACATCTGTTTAATGAAGGGGCGCTAGAATGGTGGAATACAGTACTTCAAGCCAAAGGAAGAAATATGGCCTATGCCATGAGTTAGGAACAATTTAAGCAGCTAGTGGAAAGAAAATTCTGTCCCGAGTATGAAAAGGAACAAATGGCAAATAAGTTCCTGAACCACCGGATGGTGGATGTAGACTGTCGAGGGTATACTTCGACATTCTTTGAATATGCAAGAGTGGTACCAACCCTGGCTTCACCAGAACCGGTACTTATTTCCCGTTATATTTGGGGATTGATTGGCGAAATTCGAGATATCGTCAAAGCTGTGAGACCACGCACTATTGACGATGCTGTGGAATTAGCTAACACCCTAACTGACGAACTGGTACGCACAAGAGAAGAAACCCGAAAAAAGGAAGTGGCCCAAAAGATTACCCAGGGATTCCGTATGGGTAATCGTAGCAATTTCAAAAGAAAGGGAACCGGGCAATCTTCCACTGTTCCATTTTGCAATGCAAGCAAAAGGAAGCATTTTGGAAGATGCAAAGGGTATTGCAATTTTTGCAAAATCCCGGGGCATAAAGAAGAAGATTGTAGGAAGAAGAAAGCAACAGTCTGCTACAACTGTGGAGAAGCTGGACACTTTAGGCCAGATTGCCCAAAATTGGTCAAACCAGCTGATAACAAAGCCAAACCAGTAGAAGGAGCTACCAAGAAAAACGCAAGAGCCTTCCAACTGACTACTCAGGGAGCAGAACTAATTCCTGACGTGATAGCCGGTACGTTCCTAGTTCACGACGTTTATGCAAAAGTATTATTTGACTCTGGTGCAAACCAAAGTTTTATAAATACTTCATTCTGCCAAGCTCTTAATTTACTCTTAACCAATCTTAGGCAGATTTTTAGGGTAGAAACGGCAGACGGAAATTCTATTAACATAGATAAAGTTTTGCGGGAAGAAAAGATAGAACTTGTAAGTCATAAATTTTCTGCAAACCTGTTACCTATGAAACTAGCCGAATTCGATGTGGTATTAGGAATGGATTGGTTGGTAGCCAACCATGCTCGAATTCTTTGTGATAAGAATTCTGTAGAAATTTATACACCTACAGGAGAATTAGTGATGATTACAGTAGATAAGCCACGTAAGCAAATGAAATTCATTTCAGTAATGAAATTGGTCAGTTATTCCAGAAAACAAGAAATGTTGTATATGATTTCAGCAATCATTAACACGAAAGGTAAGGAACTCAAAGAAATTCCAGTAGTATCAGAATATCCAGAGGTATTCCCAGAAGAACTACCTGGATTACCACCTGATAGGGAAGTAGAATTTAGAATTCATCTAATTCTTAGAACTACACCAATAGCCAAGGCACCTTATCGGTTAGCACCTACAGAAATGCTAGAATTGAAAAAGCAATTAGATGAATTACTGAACAAAGGATTCATACAACCTAGTTCATCCCCGTGGGGAGCGCCAGTGTTGTTCGTAAAGAAGAAAGATGGATCCATGAGAATGTGTATCGATTATAGGGAATTGAATAAGGTTACAATTAAGAATCAATACCCATTACCTAGAATTGATGATCTTTTTGATCAACTTCAAGGAGCTAGATACTTTTCTAAGATAGATTTACACTCTGGATATCATCAATTGAAGGTACAAGAGGAAGACATACCTAAAACTGCTTTCAGAACTAGGTATGGTCATTACGAGTTTACAGTCATGCCCTTTGGGTTAACAAATGCTCCTGCAGCATTTATGGACATGATGAATAGGATATGTAAACCATACCTGGATAAATTCGTAATTGTCTTCATCGATGATATACTTATTTACTCCAAAAGCCAGGAGGAACATTGTGAGCACCTGCATGCACTCTTAACTTTGTTAAGAAAAGAAAAGCTTTATGCCAAATTCTCGAAATGTGAATTTTGGCTGCAAGAAGTGCAATTTTTAGGTCACATGGTGAATCACGAAGGAATTCACGTAGATCCTGCTAAGATAGAAGCAATCACCAAATGGAAGGTTCCGCAATCAGCAATGGAAGTTAGAAGTTTTATAGGATTAGCCGGATACTATAGAAGGTTTATTACGGATTTTTCCAAGATAGCTGTACAATTAACTAAGCTAACCTGTAAAGCAGTTAAGTTTGAATGGGGACCTAAGCAAGAAGAAGCTTTTAAGATTTTAAAGCATAAGTTAACAAATGCTCCAATCTTAGCTTTACCGGAAGGAACAGACGATTTTGAAGTATACTGTGATGCTTCAAAACTAGGATTTAGATGTGTACTTATGCAACGCAAGAAGGTAATTGCGTATGCATCAAGGCAATTGAAAAAGCACGAGGAAAATTATACAACTCACGACTTAGAATTAGGAGCCATAATTTTTGCCCTTAAGAGTTGGAGACATTATCTGTATGGAAGTAAGTTTACTATATATACAGATCATAATAGTTTAAAATACATATTTAGGCAAAAAGAATTAAACATGAGGCAAAGAAGATGGATGGAAATCCTAAGTGACTACGACTGTGATATTCAATATCACGAAGGAAAAGCAAGTGTAGTTGCTGATGCTTTAAGTCGTAAGTATCATGAGAAACAACGACGAGTTCATGCTCTTAGATTAAAATCTACAGTTAGATTTAATAGAACAATTAAAAAGCATTCAAGAAACAGCAATCAAGGATGATGCTGAAGGAATGAAAGGAAGAGTAAAGGAATTAGAGCAAGGAAATGATGGAATTTGGAGATTCCATAAGAAAAGGATTTGGGTACCTAAGCAAAGAGATTTAAGAAATAAATTCTTAGAAGAAGCCCATAAATCTAAGTATACCATGCATCCTGGTAACAATAAGATGTACCAAGATTTAAGGAATAACTTCTGGTGGATAGAAATGAAAAAGGACATAGCTAGATATGTTTCTAAATGTCTTACTTGTTCACAAGTTAAGGCAGAACACCAGAAACCCTCAGGTTTACTACAACAATTAGAAATGCCTGTATGGAAATGGGAACTTATAAGTATGGACTTTGTTACAAAGTTGCCCAGAACCAGAAAAGGTAATGACGCAATTTGGGTAATTGTGGATTGATTAACCAAATCAGCTCACTTTCTACCCATGAAGGAAACCTTTAGCATGGAAAGGTTAGCCAAGTTGTATGTAGAAGAAGTAGTATCCTTACATGGAGTTCCACTTTCCATTGTATTGGATAGGGATAGTCGTTTCACTTCCCACTTCTGGACAAGGTTCCAAGAAGCTATGGGAACTCGACTAAATCTAAGCACCGCATACCATCCTCAAACAGACGGACAGAGTGAAAGGACAATCCAAACTTTGGAAGACATGCTTAGGGCATGCGTGATAGATTTTGGTGGAAATTGGGATGACCACATACCCTTAATTGAATTCTCCTATAACAATAGCTATCATTCAAGTATCGAGGCTGCCCCGTTCCAAGCATTATACGGACGAAAATGCAGAACTCCAATCTGCTGGGCAGAAATAGGAGAAAGCCAATTATCAGGTCCTGAAATAGTACAAGAAACTATCGACAAGATCACTCAAATCAAGGAAAGACTCAAGACGGCTAGAGATCGCCAGAAAAGTTATGCAGAAAATCGACTCAAGCCGTTAGAATTCCAAATTGGAGACAAGGTACTCTTGAAAGTTTCTCCTTGGAAAGGAGTAGTTCGGTTTGGTAAGAAAGGAAAGCTAAGTCCAAGATATGTAGGACCATTTCCAGTAATCCAACGTATAGGACCAGTTGCTTACCGCCTACAACTACCAGAGGAGCTAGCTGGAGTACATGACGTGTTTCATGTATTCAATCTCAAGAAATGTCTATCTAACAAATCCTTGATAGTACCTCTTCAAGATGTAGAGGTAAATGAAAAATTAAAATTTGTTGAGAAGCCACTACAGATAGAAGATAGAAAGGTCAAGTTTCTTAAACACAAAAGACTCATACTGGTCAAAGTCAAGTGGGATTCAAAGAGAGGACCCGAGTACACTTGGGAGCTAGAATCGGAGATGAAAAGAAAGTATCCTTATTTATTTCAATGAATCTCGAGGACGAGATTTTAAATAAGGTGGGGAGGATGTAAGGACCTTCAAAAATGTCCCAAACTGACCCATAAGTGGAAATCCGGACCCCCGAAACCCTAATCCATATCAAAAATCAAGAAATCAATATTCTTGGTCCTCTCGCGGGCCGCGTAAAGGATGACCAGACCCTTACGCGGGCCGCGTCAACTTGAAGTTCGACCGGATAAGCATCCGGGCCACGTATCATCCACATGGAAACCCTACTTGTGACCCATCCGACCTACGCGTAGACTAGGTGGCCACGCTGGCCGCGTAAGGGTTGAGCCAAAGCTCACGCGGGCCGCGTGAGACCCAAATTTCAGCTACAAATAGAGCGGGTCATGAGCAGTCCACTGATGTCGAAAACACTTCACAAAAACGAAGTTTGGCAGCTCAAAAGTCGAATTTATTTTTAATATAGCGAGGCGCTGCTACGATACAGGGTATTAACTCGATCCCTGCTACGATTCAATGTCCAATCGATTGAAACTATCCGATGAATGTTTAAGTACTGCTCAAATTAGGGTTATACTTTGTCATTCATCGTGAATTCGATGGATGTTTAAGTATTGCACTTTGTCATTCGTTGTGAGGGTTTTAACCTCGTGAGTTTTCGTAAATGCTGTATTAGTTACTGACCTAGTTCGTGTGCATTATTATTTAAATTAGGTTACAAGGCTAATCAGTAGGCTAAACTCTGCCCGTATAAATCTGCAAGGTGAGTCCTTTTATCAAAAGTATTTTAGAATACTCCATTTTCAAATGTTATAATTACAGGGATTAAGTCGTGGTTATCTTAATCACTGGCTAGTGGGGTATTGTGCACATTACTAATTTCTCACAGTTAGGCTAATAAATCCTAACCGTGATAATCATCACTACTTGGGGAAAGACCCAATAGGGGTATGACCATCGTCACCAGGTGACACGGCGCTAGATAAAAATAAGATAGAAGCCATTGTAATCGCTCTTATGCTGTAATTTATAACTATGTGTCATTTAATCAAAATGAGTGACTCACCAGTATTTCCCCGCTGATAAAATATTTTTAAAACATGTTTCAGGCGACCTGCTGTAAATCAAGGAAAACGTGCTACGGAGCACTAACAAGCTTGAAGAGGTGGCTCAGTTAAAATGAATAAACATGTTTTACAAATCAGGGAATTTCCTAGTAAAATTCCTCTATTGCAAATTACGGGGTTTATTCCGCATTATGAAATAAAATAATCGGGCATTTTCAAGTTTTAAAAGATCCTGATAAATCTTCCGCTGTCGCATCATTTAATAAATACCACGGGTTCCTGTCCCGCGGCTCCTGACCGGGTAAAACCGGGGCTGGGGCCGTGATAGTATGGATAACATTACTTAGTTTATGTTTTTGCACCCTCCTGGTGAATGAATGTTATGTTTCTCTGCTCTTGGTTTGTCATTCCCTCCATCCCCCTCTATATATTTTTACGTAATGCTATGTTCTTGTCTGATGAAGAAGGTAAAAACATTACGTAAACTTTTCCAAGCGAAGCGTAAAACCTTAAACTGTAAAGCGTAAATTTACGTAAACCGTATAACATAAAACCTTTAAAACTGTAAAATGTAAATTTAAGTTTTTGTATAAAAAAACAGATAAAAGGTCAATTTAAGTAAAACATAAAACATTTTTGCGTAAGAACTAAAGGGAAAAAATGTATAACCTTTTAACGTAAAACCTAAACATTTTAACGTAAATCTTAAGCTTTTTAAGTTTTAAAATGTTGAACAGTTTATGGGAACCGTAAAAAAGTTACATAATCTATAGATCTGGAATGTGAATCTTTAGGAAAACTGTAAAACGTAGATTTACCTAAACCGAAAAACATTTTCGCGTAACATGTTAAGGGTAAGACACAAAACATAAACGTAAATTTTTTTTATGTTAGACGTAATTTTTTTCCACGTACAACGTAAAATTTTTAAAATGATAAACGTTAAACTTTTTAATGTAAAACATTAAAAATTTTTAACGTAAAACATAATCCTTTTTAAATGTTAAATGTAAAATTTCCAACATAAAACGTAAAAGTTGATAAACTGATTAAAAGTTTGTTGCGAATTTTTTTGCGAATATCCCATTTTTGTACGACGAGTTTTGTGCATGAAGCCGTAAAAACTTATATATGGTGAAAAAAAACCCAGTCCAAAAATAATACACTAATATAAAACCAAAATGAACTGGTAGGTGTTGCACTATAAGCAGAGGTGTTTGTGGATTGGACAAAACAACTATTCTAACTTTGTCTTTTTCTAAAAATAGACATGGTTTTTAAACCACACGAACCAAAAGTGACATTTTGATTTGAAGTGATCTCTGCACAACAGTCAGGAATATACATTATGGCATTTGGAGAAAAAAAGCAAACCTCTTCTTGTCTCCTTGTTTTGTGTCTTTCCCTATATATAGCATATTGCCTTTTGTTGTTTTCATGCCAAGAAGTAAAAATTGGTTTTAGAAATCCACTAATATTCTTCAAAACCCAAAGGAAAGAAAGATGGCAGATGGCCGGAAAGTGTGGCGTCCACGCAAACCTGTCCCCCCCGGAGGTGAACTAATAAACCATAAAACAGGTTACATTGTTTTTAGCGGCTCATTTATATAATTCTTTTTTTCCTTAAAAAAAAAACGGTTGTTTTTTTTCCTTCCAACCAGGTTCGTCGCCAAGCCCTTCCAATCAAACTGCGAAAGCAAAAACTGTGCGAGTGTGGAGTCGTGAGCAGATGGGGTTGGTGTGTAACCCAGACACTTGTTG
>JARYGA010033268.1:0-43445 GCA_030545235.1 Helianthus tuberosus | reverse complement strand
CCACCGGGCCCACCGGTAATACGTGGAAATATCGGGGTGTGACAGGTTGGTATCAGAGCCAACGTTGAGTGAATTAAACACTAGCCTTTTGTGTTTAATCTCAATGACATAGTTTGCACATTCCTCGACTTTCGAGTCTAGACAAAGAACTTAGGACTAATTCTGACTTTTTTTTTGCTTTGTCCTTTATTGTTTCTTTTGTTGTTTCTGTTGTTTGTTTTGACAGGACCTACAAGAATGCCGCCCAGAATTCGAGGAAGAGGTAGAGGCAAGGGGGCATTCATCGCCCCCAACGATCACGAGGCCGGGCCTTCACACCGGCGAAAACTGGAGGACCTCTTTAGAACCCGCGAGGCGTTCAGTCTCGCTGAGCTCCTCACCTTCTTACCTATATTCTTACGGGCCTCAGTCAGAGAACGAGCCCCACAACTCACATCACTCTTTTATACCCCTTCAAAGCCCCAACTCACACCATTCCTTTAACGACCCAACACCCTACTTCCAAAGCCGGTTCAACCCGACAAACCTAATTGAAGAGCCAATGGGTTATAACCCGTTGGGACCGGAGGACCATTTCTCCATGGATATGGAAGAGGATCCTGAACCTGCCGAGCCACCAACCGGAACGCCTACTCACCCCATCGAGATTTCGGATGGGTCACCCTTTCGTGGATCACCTTATAGTGGCCCCGACAGTTATCAGGCAAGATTTGCCCAATACGACTGGGTGTTTACTCCCAGTTACCATTCATCACCGCAGCAGCAGCAGCAGGATCCCTCGAAGGATTCGCGTTTTGTAGCGGTTACTCCACCGCCACCACCACCAGTGTAGCAACAGCCTCCGGAGCCACCGAGGCGTAGGAGATCAACCGCACGGATGTCCGTGCGAGGGGGAGTCCGTATCAGCACCCCTCAGCATTCAAGTGGCAGCCATTACCCACCACTATACAAAGACCCACAAATGGGTGGGCCTTCGAACCCCGTTTCTGAGGTGGAGTCTGCGCCAGTCGCACCGCCACCAGTGGGTTATGATAACCCAATCCCTACATACGCCGGTGTAGCGGCGTATAACCCTTTCTAGCAGCCAGCCCATACTAACTACAACTACGCCGAAGTTGACCCATACCTTGCGACAGCAAACTACAATGCTCTTCATCCCGAGGGGCCCTTTGGAGTCCCATATCAGACTAGGTACCCACCCTATGGGTACCAATACCCGCCACCTCCTCAACCTCTGCAGCATCAGCAGCCGCCGCAGCCGCCACTGTTATCGCCACCACAGCAACAGGAGATTCTACAAAGGTTGAGCCAGGTGGAACAAGAGGTTCGGGAGGAGCGTAGAAACAACCGGGGATTTCTTAAAGGTTTGGCAAGCTTAATCAAAGGGAAGAGTAAAAAGGATCATTAAATCCTTTATTTGTTTATTTGTATTTCTTTAATGTTCAATCAAGTCCCTGCGTGGACATCTATTTCTGTATTCAGTTCCTGCGAGGACTTGTATTTCCAGTTTTGCCCCTGCGTGGGCAAGTTATTTCAGTTTAAGTCCCGTTTAGGGCAATCTGTACTCTTTTTAAATTTTTAGTGGCATGTTATGATTTGAATTATTTTTGTCATTATATGCATAAATGTAAAATGTATGAAATAAATAAATAAATCCAAAATATATCATTCCTTTTTAAAAATAATCTGCCTATTAAGTATTAAATAAGAATCTTAAAGGGTATAACCTAGCCTGCATGTCATTATAAGACCTGGCCATGATGTTAAAACCTGTTTAAAAAGATTCAATTCCTTATTAACATCTGAAAATATGTTAACACTCCTGGCTGATGTGATTCATAAAATCACACGTGTCATCCTTACATTGGATTACTCCAATTCTGTCTTTATTATTTAAACATCCATTTGTGATGTAATGCCTACGGGCCATAATTATTGTCATATAAGACAAAAGACAGTTGTAGCCTATAACTCCCTGTCGAGAAAGGTAATGAACTACGATTCAAGCCCTAGTACCTCGATCCTATAGGATCTTGACTTATAATTTGAATATGTCCGTGTGACTTGGCCTTTTGTGCCATTATTATATTTAATTATAACTAAGGGTTATTAATGAAAAATGCTGAATGAAATACTTAATAAATTAACCAATATGGTTCTTTAATACCATGGTTAATAAGTTAATAAGATGACAAATCTATTATAAACTTCTAAGAATTCATTGTCATCATTTTATGTAGCAATCAAGCTACATGGCAGAGTCTGAAGAAGTCAACAGTCATCCAAGGGAGAATCATGATACTACTAGGATCAACGTAACTGGTGCGGAACTTCAAGCATTGATTGATAATGCTGTTACCAAGGCCATAGATAGGCAGTTTAATGAGTCAAGTGGTACCGAAGCAGGACCTATCAGTACCCCATTCTAAACCTAAGACTCACTCTGAGGCTCATAGTAAGCCACCTCCTAAACATGATGGATCAAGGAGGGATGACGATCATCACTCCTCAAATCAGTATCGTGTTCCGTCGAAGAAGATTGAGCTCAAACGAGAACCACGTGGTAAGTCCTGTACATATAAGTATTTCGTCTCCTGCAAGCCTAGAGACTTTACAGGGGAGAAAGGAGCCGTCGATTGTATGACTTGGCTCGATGAAATGGACACTGTGGTTGATATCAGTGGTTGCGCTGATAGGGACGTTGTGAAGTTTGTATCCCAGTCATTCAAAGGAGATGCGCTAGCTTGGTGGAGGTCTCTGATCCAAGCTACTGGAAAAGTCCATTTGTATGGCATGTCTTGGGAGCAGTTCGTTACTCTCATCAAAGAAAATTACTGCCCTCAACATGAGGTTGAGAAGATTGAGACCGATTTCCTGACATTGGTTATGAAGAATTTGGACTGTCAGGCTTATCTTACGAGTTTTAATACTATGTCTCGATTGGTTCCATATTTGGTGACACCGGAACCAAAACGGATAGCCCGTTTCATTGGGGGTTTAGCCCCGGAGATCAAGGCCAGTGTGAAGGCATCTCGACCAACTACCTTTAGATCTGTAGCCGATCTGGCACTATCGCTTACCCTTGATGCGGTCAGACAGAGATCGCTGAGAAATTCTGATATAGTGAAGAGAAAACATGAGGATGAAAACTCACACCGATCAAACAAGAAACACAAAGGGAACTCTGATCACAAGAAGAGTTCCGGGTTTAGAAAGGATGATCAGCAGTCGGGCGAGAAGCCCAAGTGCAAAATCTGTAAGAAGCGCCATTTAGGGAGGTGCAGATACGAGTCAAGATCCCAATCACACTCGAGGGCTTGTGGGATTTGTAAGTCAAGTGAGCACAAGACGATAGAGTGCAAGAAGATAAAGGATGCAACGTGCTATAACTGTAACGAGAAGGGGCACATCAAGTCCAACTGCCCTAAGTATGCCAAAAAGCCTGAAGAAGCCAAAAAGACCAATGCTAGGGTCTTTCGAATGGATGCACGAGAAGCAATTCAGGATGATAATGTGATAACATGTACCTTCCTTATAAATGATGTTTAGGCAAGGGTGTTATTTGATTCGGGTGCGGATAAGTCATTTGTAGATGATACGTTTTGTAAGTTGTTGAATTTACCTGTTAAAACCCTAAGCGTGAAATATGAAGTAGAGTTAGCCGATGGTACTTTAGAAACTGCCTCAACTGTGCTAGATGGATGTTTTATATCCATTAGGAACCACTCCTTTCCGTTATCCTTGCTTCCTTTGAAATTAGCTGGTTTTGACATAGTGATAGGCATGGATTGGTTATCTTATAACCAAGCCCAGATTGTTTGTGACAAGAAACAAGTGGTGATCAAGACTCCGTATGGCGAGCCACTTACCATACAGGGAGACACTCAGTATGGGTTGCCTAAGCAAGTGTCTATGCTTAAGGCATCAAAGTGTTTGAGGAAAGGTTGTGTCATCTACATGGAACAAGTAACTATTGATGAACCAAAACCCAAGGTTGAAGACATCCCTGTCATCTCTGAATATCCAGAAGTATTTCCTGAAGAACTACCTGGTTTACCCCCAGAGAGGCAAGTGGAGTTCAGAATCGACATTATACCAGGAGCAGCACCTATTGCAAGAGCACCTTACCGATTAGCCCCAACTGAGATGAAAGAGTTGAGAACTCAGTTGGATGATTTGTTGGCGAAGGGATTTATTAGACCTAGCTCATCTCCTTGGGGAGCACCTATTCTGTTTGTTAAGAAGAAAGATGGATCAATGCGGTTGTGCATTGATTATCGTGAGCTAAACAAGGTTACAATCAAGATCAGATATTCATTGCCCAGGATCGACGACTTGTTCGATCAACTGCAAGGGGCAAGTTATTTTTCCAAGATCGATTTGAGATCAGGTTACCATCAGCTAAAAGTTAGAGATGAAGATGTGCACAAGACTGCATTCAGAACTCGATATGGTCACTACGAGTTCTTAGTGATGCCTTTCGGGCTCACTAATGCACCAGCAGCGTTCATGGACCTCATGAATCGCGTTTGCAAACCCTACTTGGACAAGTTTGTCATTGTCTTCATTGATGACATTCTTATTTTTTCGAAAAATCAAGCTGATCATGTAACATCCCGAAAATACGAGTTCATAAATTTACAATTTAGTTGTAAATTTGTTAGTAAAATAAACTAACTAGAAATGACACTAACTAAGTTAGTTAGTCACTTATGAGTAGTTAGGGGTTCAAACAAACAAAAAGTGAAAGGTGAAGGACTAAATGTGCCTAAATGGAAACTAATTTATTGAAATAAGAAAATTAAAAACATAAAACACATTTTCTGTGTTTGTTGAAGTCGACCAACATCAGGGGCGACCCCAGGCTCCCTCTAAACCCTAAACATTCACAAAACAACCAAATTGAAGGTCTAAATCTGATCAAAAATGAAAATCGAGCATAGATTACTGATCCTCATCACAAGGGGATTACAAGGTATGTAAAATTTTGAGAAATCTCTCAACTTGAAATTCTCATGATTTTGGGAAATCTGAAATTTGATGATGCATGTTTGTGTTTTGGTTAGCTTAGTGATGATACAGTGTCTAGAAGTAAAATCTAGACAACTACATGTGAAATCATGTCCGAATTCAGGAAATTCCAAGAACACCTTGAAGGTGGGTTATGGGTTTTACAAGATAATGATGAACACTAGGGTTTAGAATGACTATGCTAGTGTAATTTGGTCATAGAAAGTGATTTCAGAAAAGTAGGATGATTAAATGCTATATGAAAGCTTAATTGATGTTAATTCAGCGAAATAGCAAGTTATGAACTTAGATATGAAAAATATAAAATTCTGCCCGTTAAGTGTTTGTAAAAATGCCTCAAAGAAGGCTCGAAATTGAAATCTAAAGTTTAAACGCATGATTGTGATGATTTGACAAATTATGCGAAATATGATTGAAATGGAGTTCTAAATACAATGTGATTGAACTCTATAGGAAAGGAAGCCGGAGCTACGAGCGGACAAGCCGGTGTAAACGCACGACTAAAAGGTGTGCTTTGAAGGTATGTAACTTGACCCGTTACATTAAATAAATTTTGATAATTTTGATATATATGTAGTTGGATTGTGTATTAAAAGTTGAGTTGGATTAAAGCGATGATATTCGCTATGTCGAATTATAAGCCAAGAATCTGGTTAGACCTCGTTGGTAGTCATCAAAACGGAGGATTTCTTAGATGAGCCAAACGGGTCGAATAACCAAGTAAGGCATGGAAGTACATTGTAGTATGGATGCTTGGTCTCTTGTTATTATTGATAAATGACATATTAGAATGCGAGGATTAAACATGTTGGTTTGTATGATTGAAATCCGAGATCTTGATCCAAGTAAACAAACTAATCAAACCAAAACTTAACTTTCCAGCGTCTACCGTAAATTACGGTATACACCGTAATTTACGGTAGAGACCATAAGGTTACGGTGGATTTCATCTGTGTTACGGTGGAACCAGAACTTCCCAGAAGCTACCGTAACTTACGGTATCTACCGTAAGTTACGGTAGAGCTTAGAAATAAATGATAAATCTTGCATTTCTTTGTTAAATCGAATCCGTTTTAAACGTAGTTTCGAATATGTATTGTTTCTAACTATTCTAATACTAATGTTTAATGTAAACATTTCAGTTTTTAGGTATCCAAGGATTATAGATGACGGTCAAGCTAGCTTTTGAAGAACCGAACATAAACTTTTGAAGCTTCCGCATAAATTAACTCTGTTTAAACGATGTTATGATGTAAACCGTTTGTTAAACAACTTATGGATGTTTTAAATTTTTGGTAGATAACTAATGTTTGTTACTTTAGAACTTGGTTCTCGAAACTAAGGTTTTAATTTATACGTCTTTTGTATATAATCTTATGAATTATTACTAAATTCAAGTAGAAATTTTAAGGGTGTTACAAGTTGGTAATCAGAGCTTAAGGTTGTCAACAAAGTGTTCGGTTCAAGCTTGATCGATCGTCCGGTAAGAATTAACTTATTATGTTAGTAGATTATACCTTGCGTAAGAAATAAGAAACGAATTGAAATGCATGGGAAGAGTGTATTAACACACTCAAACCCGGAAAGTGCATTAGATGTGAATGGTTAAAGCAAGTTAGGAACTTGGCTAAACCAAAACAAATGAAGCAATGCTATAAATGAAATGTTTAACGTTTAAATGTAAACATTTCAGTTTCAAGATGTCTGATGGGAATGATGATAATCCGGTGCAAACAAGCACCAAACAAATGAAAGAGATAATTGCCGAAGAGGTAGGGAAGGCAATTGAAGGAAGTCTATCCGGGTTTATAGACAAAATTCAAAACACGGTGTTGTCGCTTGTTGAAGAGCGAGTTAAAAGGTTGGAGGATATTGTCAACCTTATGAAGGAGAAAACGGGAGAACGTAAAGGATGTTCATACAAGGAATTCATGGCGTGTAAACCGCCAAATTATAACGGGGAGGTTGACCCGATAATTTGCCAAAGATGGATAAGTGATGTCGAAGGAGTGTTTGAACGAACCCATTGTGACGTAGGTGACTTTGTTGCTTACGGAACGGGTCAATTGAGAAATCAAGCCAAGGATTGGTGGGATAACAAAAAGAAGGAAATGGGAGCCGAAGCGGCGAGGGTTATGACTTTGGACGAGTTTAAGGTACCGTTCCTTAAACACCACAGTCCCAAAGCGGTTATTAACAGGATCAAAGAAGAATTTATCCAGTTAAGACAAAAGGGAGAATCAATTGATAAGATCACGGGCATCTTCATGGATAAGCTGAGATTTTGTGACGAGTTTGTCACCACTGAAGAGCAAAAGATATACTACTATTACAACATCCTGAGTGCCGAATACCGTGAGTTCATGACTCCGTCAAAGTATGAAACCCTCACGGAAATTATCAACACCACCCGAGAGCGGGAAATAGAGTTAAAGAAACAAGTAGAAAGGGGCGAGCGGAGGGCACAAGATGTGAATCCAAGCCCTACAAAGAAAGCTAGAACTGCTGAATCGGGGAAGAAGGCGGAGACTAAAGGCGGGTCGCCAAGGTGTAAAGTATGTGGAAAGGGGCACAAGGGTGAGTGTCGCTTCAAAGACAAGCCGTGTCCGGTATGTGGGAAGACGGGGCACACTGCATCGTTATGTCCCGGAAAAGTTTCTGTTTGTTACAAATGTTATCAACCCGGTCACAAGAAATCTGAATGCCCCGAGTTGGTGGGAAAGAGAGACACAATAGAGTCTCCAACAGAAGCTCCCAAAGCGAAGGCTAGGTCCTTCCAACTTACCGCGGCTGAAGCAAAGACAGAACCCGATGTGGTTTCAGGTATATTCACAATTAACTCAATTCCAGCACGTGTACTATTTGATACGGGTGCGAATAAATCCTTCATTTCGCATGGATTTATTCGACATCCTTCTTTTGTATTGACGAAATTATCTGTGCCCTTAGAAGTTGAAATAGGGGACAACAAAAGTTTTATAGTTTGTGATGTTTGTCGAGGCTACAAATTAAGCATCGACTATGAGGAATACTTGATAGACTTAATCCCGATGTCAATGGGGGAATTTCAAGTAGTCGTTGGGATGGATTGGCTATCTCAGCACCATGCAAAGGTCGTGTGTTTTCGTAAAGAGATAGAACTAAAATCTCCGAGCGGGAAACACGTCACCATCTATGGCGAAAAAGGAGGCAATCCCATAGTATGCTCAATGTTGAAAGCCCACAAGCTTATGAAGCGAGGATGCAAGGCATTCATGATATACGCAAATGAGCCCGAGAAAGAATCACGAAAGATTGAAGATGTACCGGTAGTACGAGATTATGAAGATGTGTTTCCGGAGGATTTACCGGGGATACCGCCTGAACGGGAAGTAGAGTTCGGGATCGAATTGATTCCGGGCGCAAAACCCGTAGCGAAAGCTCCGTACCGACTCGCACCGTCGGAATTACAAGAGTTGATGTCCCAAATTCAAGACTTGCTTGATAAGGGATTTATAAGGCCGAGTGTGTCTCCTTGGGGCGCACCGGTATTGTTCGTGAGAAAGAAAGACGGAAGCATGCGCATGTGTATCGATTACCGGGAGTTAAACAAACTCACGGTAAAGAACCGATACCCGCTTCCGAGGATAGATGATTTATTCGACCAATTACAAGGTGCGAATTGGTTTTCAAAAATTGACCTTAGATCGGGGTATCACCAACTAAAGGTCAAGGAAGAAGATGTGCCGAAGACGGCTTTCCGCACGAGATACGGACATTACGAATTCCTCGTGATGTCATTTGGGCTAACATATGCACCCGCGGCCTTTATGGACCTCATGAATCGGGTTTGCAAGCCAATGTTGGATAAGTCGGTCATCGTGTTTATCGATGATATTTTGGTATATTCAAAAAGTGAAGCTGAACACGCACACCACTTGCAAGAAGTGTTAGAGACACTTAGACGAGAAAGGTTGTATGCGAAATTCTCTAAGTGTGCCTTTTGGTTACGAGAGGTACAATTCCTTGGCTACGTCATAAGTGCCGACGGAGTATTGGTGGATCCGTCGAAGATTGAGGCCATGTCAAAATGGAATTCCCCGAAGAACCCTTCGGAAATTTGAAGCTTTTTGGGGCTTGCGGGATACTATAGGAGATTCATTCAAGATTTCTCTAAGATTGCGTCACCGCTAACAAAGCTAACCCGAAAGAAAGAAAAGTTCATTTGGGGTGTCGATCAAGAAAGAGCGTTTCAAACGCTAAAAGAAAAGTTAACTCAAGCTCCGGTACTGACATTGCCAGACGGAGTCGAAGACATGGTGGTTTATTCGGATGCTTCACTATCGGGGCTCGGATGCGTGTTGATGCAACGAGGCAAAGTTATAGCCTATGCTTCGAGGCAATTGAAGATACATGAGAAGAAATATCCCACGCACGATCTCGAGTTGGCTGCGGTGGTATTTGCATTAAAAATATGGAAGCACTACTTGTATGGGGTAAAGTGCACCATATTCACCGACCACAAGAGCTTGAAATACTTCTTCGATCAGAAGGAGTTAAATATGCGACAAAGGCGATGGCTAGAAACGGTGAAAGATTTTGATTGTGAAATACACTACCACCCCGGAAAGGCAAATGTGGTGGCGGATGCTCTGAGCAGAAAAGCGGACTATGTCCCAATAAGAGTAAGGTCGATGCAGCTCGTGGTGACCTCGGGTATACTTGAACGTATTTGAGAGGCGCAATTAGAAGCAGTGAAAGAGGAAAATTGGAAGAAAGAAAGAATATCAGTCAGTTGAAAGATTTGTCGGATAGGAATAACGGGTTGAAGACTCGATCCGGAAGGATATGGGTTCCACATACTTGTGGGGTGAAGGCGCTTCTACTTGATGAAGCTCATAAATCCTGATATTCAATTCATCCGGGTGCGACCAAGATGTACAATGATCTGAAACAAAATTATTGGTGGCCTGGAATGAAGAGGGATGTGGCGAAGTATGTGGAAAAATGCTTGACATGTCTACAAGTCAAGGCGGAACACCAAAAACCATACGGCAAACTCCAACCGTTAGAAATCCCGGTTTGGAAATGGGAACATATTACAATGGACCTATTAACCAAATTGCCTAAAACAAATCGTGGTTTTGATGCCATATGGGTAGTGGTGGATAGATTGACGAAAAGTGCTCACTTCATTCCGATTCGTGAGACTTATACTTCAGAAAAGATGTCAGAAGTTTACACTAACGAGATAATAGCACGTCATGGAGTACCGGTATCCATCGTGTCTGATAGGGATACCCGGTTCACTTCAAATTTCTGGCGAGATTTTCAAGAGCAAATGGGAACCAAATTGTTCATTAGCACTGCGTAGCATCCCCAAACAGATGGACAAAGTGAAAGAACAATACAAACATTAGAGGACATGCTACGGGCGTGTATAATCGACTTTGGAGGAAGTTGGGATGTTTACCTACCGTTAGTCGAGTTTTCGTATAATAACAGCTACCATGCTAGTATTAAGATGGCATCGTACGAAATGCTCTATGGTAAGAAATGCCGAACCCCGGTATATTGGGGTGAAGTGGGTCCACGTGAACTAGCCCACCAAGAGGTAGTACGAGCCACTAATGAAAAGATTGATGTGGTTCGGGCACACTTGAAAGCGGCCCAAGATAGGCAAAAGGCGTATGCTGACAAAAGGAACAGGCCAATCGAATTCCAGGTTGGCAACAAGGTTATGCTGAAAGTATCGCCGTGGAAGGGGATAATACGATTCAGAAAAAGAGGAAAATTGAGCCCAAGATTTATTGGGCCATTCAGAATCACTGAACGGGTTGGTAAAGTAGCATATCATCTCGAATTACCCGAGGAGTTGAGTGGGATTCATAGCACATTCCACGTGTCACATCTCCGTAAATGTTTAGCAGACGAAACTGCTCGTATCCACTACGATGATATCGAGGTGGATAACAGTCTCAACTATGCCGTAAAACCAATTGCGATTTTAGATCGTAAGGAGAAGAGCTTGAGAAACAAGGTGATTAACCAAGTGAAGGTTAAATGGGAACACAGAAAGGGTGCGGATACCACATGGGAGTCCGAAGAAGAAATGCGGCGTATCTACCCTATTTTATTTGGTACGTACTTTGGTTTCGGGGACGAAACCCTTTTAAGGGGGATGGACTTGTAACATCCCGAAAATACGAGTTCATAAATTTACAATTTAGTTGTAAATTTGTTAGTAAAATAAACTAACTAGAAATGACACTAACTAAGTTAGTTAGTCACTTATGAGTAGTTAGGGGTTCAAATAAACAAAAAGTGAAAGGTGAAGGACTAAATGTGCCTAAATGGAAACTAATTTATTGAAATAAGAAAATTAAAAACATAAAACACATTTTCTGTGTTTGTTGAAGTCGACCAACATCAGGGGCGACCCCATGCTCCCTCTAAACCCTAAACATTCACAAAACAACCAAATTGAAGGTCTAAATCTGATCAAAAACGAAAATCGAGCATAGATTACTGATCCTCATCACAAGGGGATTACAAGGTATGTAAAATTTTGAGAAATCTCTCAACTTGAAATTCTCATGATTTTGGGAAATCTGAAATTTGATGATGCATGTTTGTGTTTTGGTTAGCTTAGTGATGATACAGTGTCTAGAAGTAAAATCTAGACAACTACATGTGAAATCATGTCCGAATTCAGGAAATTCCATGAACACCTTGAAGGTGGGTTATGGGTTTTACAAGATAATGATGAACACTAGGGTTTAGAATGATTATGCTAGTGTAATTTGGTCATAGAAAGTGATTTCAGAAAAGTAGGATGTTTAAATGCTATATGAAAGCTTAATTGATGTTAATTCAGCGAAATAGCAAGTTATGAACTTAGATATGAAAAATATAAAATTCTGCGCGTTAAGTGTTTGTAAAAATGCCTCAAAGAAGGCTCGAAATTGAAATCTAAAGTTTAAACGCATGATTGTGATGATTTGACAAATTATGCGAAATATGATTGAAATGGAGTTCTAAATACAATGTGATTGAACTCTATAGGAAAGGAAGCCGGAGCTACGAGCGGACAAACCGGTGTAAACGCACGACTAAAAGGTGTGCTTTGAAGGTATGTAACTTGACCCGTTACATTAAATAAATTTTGATAATTTTGATATATATGTAGTTGGATTGTGTATTAAAAGTTGAGTTGGATTAAAGCGATGATATTCGCTATGTCGAATTATAAGCCAAGAATCTGGTTAGACCTCGTTGGTAGTCATCAAAACGGAGGATTTCTTAGATGAGCCAAACGGGTCGAATAACCAAGTAAGGCATGGAAGTACATTGTAGTATGGATGTTTGGTCTCTTGTTATTATTGATAAATGACATATTAGAATGCGAGGATTAAACATGTTGGTTTGTATGATTGAAATCCGAGATCTTGATCCAAGTAAACAAACTAATCAAACCAAAACTTAACTTTCCAGCGTCTACCGTAAATTACGGTATACACTGTAATTTACGGTAGAGACCATAAGGTTACGGTGGGTTTCATCTGTGTTACGGTGGAACCAGAACTTCCCAGAAGCTACCGTAACTTACGGTATCTACTGTAAGTTACGGTAGAGCTTAGAAATAAATGATAAATCTTCCATTTCTTTGTTAAATCGAATCCGTTTTAAACGTAGTTTCGAATATGTATTGTTTCTAAGTATTCTAATACTAATGTTTAATGTAAACATTTCAGTTTTTAGGTATCCATGGATTATGGATGACGATCAAGCTAGCTTTTGAAGAACCGAACACAAACTTTTGAAGCTTCCGCATAAATTAACTCTGTTTAAACGATGTTAAGATGTAAACCGTTTGTTAAACAACTTATGGATGTTTTAAATTTTTGGTAGATAACTAATGTTTGTTACTTTAGAACTTGGTTCTCGAAACTAAGGTTTTAATTTATACGTCTTTTGTATATAATCTTATGAATTATTACTAAATTCAAGTAGAAATTTTAAGGGTGTTACAGATCATGAGAAGCATCTTCGTTGTATTCTGAAACTTCTTCAGCAAGAGAAGCTTTACGCCAAGTTTTCAAAATGTGAATTTTGGCTTCGTGAAGTCCAGTTCCTTGGACATGTGGTTAGTGAGCGTGGTATCCAAGTGGATCCCTCTAAGATTGAGGCTATCATGAATTGGCAAGAGCCGAAGACACCCACAGAGATTCGCAGTTTCTTAGGCCTGGCAGGATACTACAGGCTTTTTATTGAGAATTTCTCAAGGATTGCAGCACCCCTCACTTCGTTGAATAGAAAGAATATCAAGTTCGACTGGGGTCCTAAGCAGCAAGAATCCTTTGACATTCTCAAGCAGAAGTTGAGCAATGCACCGGTGTTGACATTGCCTGATGGAATAGAGGAATTTGTAGTATACTGCGACGCATCACACAATGGTATGGGGTGTGTGCTCATGCAGAAAGGCAAGGTCATTGCCTATGCTTCTCGACAGTTAAAGGTGCACGAGAAGAATTACACCACCCATGATTTGGAGTTGGGTGCCGTTGTGTTTGCATTAAAACTTTGGAGGCATTATTTATATGGCACCAAGTGTGTGATCTATTCGGATCACAAGAGCCTTCAACATCTGTTTAATCAGAAGGATTTAAACATGAGACAGCGTCGGTGGATGGAGACTTTAAATGACTATGATTATGAAATCCGATACCATCCAGGCAAGGCGAATGTGGTCGCCGATGCCTTAAGTAGGAAAGAAAGGGTGAAGCCTATAAGAATCAATGCCAAGAGCATTGAATTAAAGAACAGTTTAAATGAAAGATTGTTAGCCGCTCAGAAGGAAGCCGTATTAGAAGCTAACTATCCAAATGAAAAGTTGGGAGTAACTGCTGAACAGTTACAATATGGCAAGGATGGAATCCTAAGATTGAATAGACGAATATGGGTTCCGATCTATGGAGGACTTCGGGATGTTATCCTCCAAGAAGCCCACAGTTCTAAGTATTCTGTTCATCCTAGAAGTGATAAGATGTACCAGGATTTGAAGGCAAATTATTGGTGGATAGGCTTGAAGAAGTCTATAGCCACTTATGTGGCCAAATGTCTGACATGTGCTCAAGTTAAGGCAGAACACCAGAAGCTGTCAGGTTTGCTGCAACAACCTGAACTTCCCACCTGGAAGTGGGAAATGGTGACTATGGATTTTATCACTAAGTTACCAAAGACAAAGCGAGGAAATGATACTATTTGGGTTATAGTGGATAGATTGACTAAGTCAGCCCACTTCTTACCTATTAAGGAAACACACAGCTCAGATAAGTTAGCTCAGTTATACGTGGACGAGATTATATCTCTCTACGGAGTGCCAGTGTCTATCATCTCTGATAGGGATACGAGGTATACGTCGCATTTCTGGAATAGCTTTCAGCAATCCCTAGGCACTCGATTGAATTTCAGCACAGTATATCATCCTCAGACGGATGGTCAGAGCGAGCGTACTATTCAGACACTCGAAGATATGCTACGAGCTTGTGTTATTGATCTGGGTGGAAGTTGGGATGATCATCTTCCATTGATCAAATTTTCATATAATAATAGCTATCATTCCAGTATTCAAGCTGCACCATTTGAAGCTTTATATGGAAGGAAGTGCAGGACGCCAGTTTGCTGGGCATAAGTTGGAGATATCCAACTCACAGGACCTGATATAGTCCTAGAGACGACAGACAAGATTGTACAGATAAGAGATCGTCTCAAAGCTGCCAAGGATAGGCAGAAAAGCTACGCAGATAGAAGGCGTAAACCTCTAAAATTCGAGGTTGGTGACAAAGTACTACTGAAAGTATCACCCTGGAAAGGGGTAATGCGATTTGGCAAGAAAGGCAAGTTAAGCCCAAGATATATAGGACCATTCGAGATCATCGAATGTGTCGGAACAGTGGCATATAAGTTAAATTTGCCTGAAGAGCTCAGTGGTATTCATAATGTATTCCACATCTGCAATCTGAAGAAATGTCTAGCTGATGAATCACTAGTCATACCACATACGGATGTGCACATAGATGAGAGCCTGAAATTTGTTGAGAAACCTTTGTCGATCGAGGATCGACAAGTTAAGAAGCTTCGAAGGAAGCAGGTACCGATTGTAAAGGTTAAATGGGATGCCCGTAGAGGTCCCGAATATACGTGGGAGGTAGAGTCCACAATGAAAGAGAAGTACCCTCATTTATTTCAGTAAATCTCGAGGTCGAGATTTCTTTTAAGGGGGTGAGGATGTGACACCTTGTAAAATCATGTCCAATATAGTATCGACACGTGTCATGGACTTTAAACGTGTTACAAATTGAATATGAGGGACTAAAGTTGACAAACGAAGAAAGTATATATGTATATAAGGATTCAAAGTGTCAACATTTGATAATTATGCCTTTTAACAACTCTACACGATGTTTATACCCTTAAAACAGATGTATCATGAAGCATAAGAAACCGTTTGTGGAAGAATGTGAAAGTTTACAAGACGCGAGGGTTAAAAGTGTCAACATGTTTAAGTTATACTTCTGAGTGAACTTTTAGCGAACCTGGAGCCTTGTAACGATTAATTATACTCCCAAGAATAAGTGGTAAAGATTTCACAAGGTTTCGATATCGTATGAGGAAGATACGTTAACTTTCGTAATTAAGGGGTTAAAAGAGTCAACGAGGCAAAACTTGTGTTTTCGGTTACCGTTTAACGAAACCGGACCTAGCGATGTTTGGTTATACATCATGGATCACAAAAATATAAATTATATGGGTTAAATGTGCTTAAAATGGAAATTATCGCGTTTTAAAAGGTTCAGGGGGTGAAAACAGCAAGTTTGAAACTTGAATTGTTGGTAAGCTGGGTGCTGGCGCTGCGCCACTAACTTCACTCTCTGCCGTCGCGCGACGCGACGGCATGCCAGATCAGCAAAAAATGTTTTAGCGTGGCAGCTTGCATGTTTGCTAAATTCCGCGAGTTTGCCACCCTCTAGCTGCTTTAAACACGTCCCTTGCCACAACACCTGTATCAATCTCCATGATCCTTCCATGGCTATAAATAAGCCCATTGTTGCAATTTGTGAACTTACACTTTCAGATTTCCTTGTTCTAACTCTCTGGAGCATTCTTGGCACTTAAGAAGCCTTTTCTCTGTTCTAATCTCGTACTAAGGACCATTGTAAGTCATCTTAGCTTCTGTAATTCTGTTTTAATTAGTTTAATGGCCCAAAGTCAAACCATCGTAATTAAGGTTTGACTTAGTGATTAATCACTAATGGTCCAGTCAATTCTCGAATTGGAAGTAGCTTTGAGTTGGTAATTATATGGGTAATAAACCCTTAAAAGGGCACCCTCTAATTCCCATTCTAACTAGGTCAATTGTCGGGTCAAAGTTAATTATAAAAAGTCAACAGAAAGCAAATTTTCGCATAAACACATAATTAACAATGTAGAAGCCATGGGACCTGTTTTATCACTCATATAACTTGGTAATTAATGTAAGTACATGTCTAAACATGTTCAACCCGACAATTTTCAGTTTAAGCTCGGTTCGGAACCGAAAGTCGCAAAAGTAGACTTTTGCTTTGACTTTCAGTTCTGACCCAATGTAGCATATTTTAGAAATTCCTTAAAGATCTATTAGGACCAGGTTATAGGTTAGTGTAACCCTCTGAGGTTATACGACTTGGTTCATTAGTTATTCGATTCATATACATGTTTCCGTTATATGCCAAAATGTTGACCATAATGCCCTTTTTACCTTAAAACAAGATTTTTGAAAATGTGAGATGACAGAAACCTTTGTTACTGATTTATAAACTTGTCCTAAAAATTTGACATCAGTTTGAGGTCTAGATTAGGAGTTATGCTCAATATCGTAATTAAGAAGCTTTTTATTAATTAAACGGCGTAATTAGCATAAAGCCTATCTAAACCCAAATTTTGACACCAAACTTTTTACCCACTGATGTAATATAATATTTTGGGATTTTTGAAGATTTTTATTTATTTTTAAGCTGAGCATAACATAGGGTTCTTGCTATAATTCGGTAAATGTCGGTTATATCCTTTTCTTGAATAAAATGAGTTTTACATAATATTTTGACACCAAAGTTTTTGCTACTGATTTTATATGATAAATAAAATATTTTGAACTTTATAAACTGATCAAAAACTCAGATTTCCTATTTAAACCCGAAAATCGCTTAAAACCGACTTTTACGCGTTTTAAGCGCATAGTATGGGTTAAAACTATTTTTGGCATATAAAACTTAATACCTACTGATGTTTTAAGTAAATTTTTATAATTAAATAGTAAGCAAAAGTTTTGAACTCAGAATTCTAATTTTGACCTTTAAAGCTTATGTGAAATTACCAAAATGTCCCTACGGTGCATAGTTTGGTTATAAAAGATAAATTTCACATATATGCAATACCCTACTGTTATGACTTATAAAAATAAATATTTGTACTGATTACATGAGACCTGAAACTCAGATTAGTATTTAAACTCTTTTTATAACCTTTAAAATGACCAAAATACCCCTACGGGGCATAATTTGAGTTTAAATCCATTTTGGGCATAATGGAAGGTATCTTACTGATATCACAACATATTTAAGGCATATTAACTTAGGAAACCTGTTCATGACTCATTTGGTTACCCGTTACGCATTATTCGCGTTCGGTGCGGTTTATGTAACTAGTTTTCATAAATTAGCCGAAACGGGTCAAACCTTACCGTTTAACTCAAAATCCAGAATGTGTTTAATTTACCCATATTATACAAGTATACAAACTTGTCGGGTCTAAACCACACTCTAATTCGGTCATCGCTTAATCGTGCGTTTTGAACCGTATATCTTCCTTTAAAACTAACCGGTCTAAGTTTAGGCTTAATTAAGACCCGTTAGGAATCTAATAGGTTATTAAAACCTTCGTTCCAGATTAGGAGACCAGTAAAAGATACTTGCACTCGCTGATTGTGATATATACTTGCTCAGGTAAATACTTTTAACTTATTTTCCCTTATACGGGTTTGGGGTACGGTATATAAAATACCTCTTGGTCGGGCATTGAATTTGTAATCATATAAAGGTTAATTTATTGAGATGACCCGTTTAAATTGTTTTGTTTGCTTAAAGCCTTTGGGGGGTTAATGACCATGTCCCGGATATCCTTGGCATCATTCATTGAAATGGCCACGACCTAAGCACGGGGTGTAGGCATACACCTGCCAGTGCATATATATATATATAAAAAGGTATAACCAACGGATTGAGAATAACTCGCCGCGGGATTATATCATGTGGTGTGTCTATTAATCTTTAACCCGATATTCAGCCCGGGCTACTGAACGTATAACGAACATTTAATTCTTTTACAAGTTTATATATAAATAATTATCCCAAGTTATAAAAGATTATTTTGTGCCATGTGCATTCAAATCAATTTTCTTAAACATTTTCAAAATGAGTAGGTTAAATGTTATTTACCAGTGTAAACTGTCGTATTTTCCAAAAAGGCTAAGTGCAGGTACTAAACGGAATAGGCTGGCTACTCCAAGCATCAATAAAGAGTCTTGCAAGCTTAGATGTTATTAAATCTGTTGAACAATAATCTTTGAACTTTGATCCGCCTGTGGATCCTTTACAACTGTTTTGTAATACACTTGATATTACTTTTTATTCGGTTTGTAATGATTTTATCTTTCGACTTCCGCTGTGTTTATAAACTGTGATAAATTGTCTATGATGATATCAACTACGTCATGATACTCCCCACCGGGCCCACCGGTAATACGTGGAAATATCGGGGTGTGACACATTGGAAACAAATCAAAACTGGAACAAATGGAATGGTCTAGGTGGTGTCTTTTTTTATTTTTAATGTGTATGTAAATGATTTTATCCTCTGTACACTGTTCTTTGTTTTTTTTTTTTTATAAAATTTGCCCTTCAAAAAATTATAGCAAATGCCTTCCAGAATGGGAGCTGACTTTTGGAGATTTATACAAATGTAAACTGAAAACTAACTTGTGATGTTGCATGTGTTTGTAGTATAGCACTAGAAGACAAATATCACACATTTTTTTGGTTTTAAACAAATAAGGTTTTTTTAATACAAACAATGAAATAGTTTTGTCATTGTACCATTAATAAGCCCGTCCACCAGACGGGTATAGAACTAATTTCAGACGAAAACCAGGTTCAAGCATAGGTGTTGGAGCCTTAATTTCAAATGGAAAACATCGCTTAGGTTTTGGTTGTTGAGCAGATAAAGCTACGCGCTTTCGAATGGGCGGTGATTATGTCGCCGACATCGATTAGGGGCAAAGTGGTGGTGGTCGATGTTGGTATGTGATGCAGTTTTGGGGAAGAGCGACAATGATTTGTGGTGGTAAGCAGTGTGGATGCCCTAAAATGGATACTGGTGGAGTGGATGACACGTGTGGGGTATTGTTACGCTAACAGCGTAACCCATCCACCGGACGGGTATTAAACTAGTTACTATAGTCTTTTAGTAATTTAGATATAGTAATTCACGTTAGAATAATTGTCGGTTTTAGAAAAAACCTAAGACAATGTCAGGAAAGTCATCATCTGATATAAACAATAGTGCAACTGTAACACACAAGGATGTAGGATCCTTGACACATTTCCAATGCCCTATATTAAAATCTCCAAATTACACCATATGCGCTATCCGCATTAAAACCACACTTGAAGCAAACGAGCTAAACGAAAGAACCAAGTGGTGTGAAAAAAGACAAAGCCTCAATTGCATATTTGTTTCTAGCAGTGTTAGAGGATCTAGTATTACAAGCTGCAAGCTATAAGAACGCAAAAGAATTTTAGGAAGCTTTGACGATTAGATATGTGGGTGTGGTTCTAGTGCAGAAGGCATGTCTACAAACTCATAAATTGGAATTTGAAATGTTACAAATCAATGACGAGATACGATCGATTCTTTCACCGTAAAATTGACAAATATTGTTATCGAGAAAACGACTTAGGATTAACATTTGACGAACCGACTTTTGTATGGAAACTCCTAAATTATGTGCCAGATAGGTTCATTCAGATTGTTGCATCTATGAACAATACTCAGATTTAGACACTACGACTCTAGACGAATCAATTGGAAGACTGAAAACCTTCGAAGAGAGAATCAAGTGTAAGAAAGGAATCCTAGTAGAAAATCAAGAGAAACTCTTGTTGACACATCATGACAACAATTCTGGTCATGGACAACGCTTTGATAATCTTGGAAGAGGAAGATTTAATCATTCACAAAGTTGAGGTTGTGGTAGATTCATACAAGAAGAAAGAGAAGAAGACATGTCACACGATAATAATGATGATTATTATAAGTGGAAGAGATACCCACGAAGTTAAGACAAATTCGTGTTTGGCATAAGTAAGATAAGGTGTTATAATTGCAATGATTTTAGACATTATGCCTCAGATTGCCCTAAACCAAACCACATAAAAGAATAAGCAAATCTCATGCAAGAAAATGAAGAACCAACATCTTCTAATGTCACAGGTTGAAGATGGTGATACTCAAAAGGAATGTGAAGACATGGAAGAGTTTGTCCATGTTAAATTTAAAGGAGTCTTGAGAAGATAAAATTGATTGGAGCATAAAACCTACACGTTGAAGATGTTCATGATTAAAGGGGAGAATGGTGATTATAATCCATCACATCAAACTTAGAGGGTTTTAGTATAAATAGTTAATAGTATGTTTTATTGTGTATCAGTAACTTATGTTAAAGTCTAAAGTCTGGGTAATAGATGTGTCAAAACTTAAACGTAATACCCCATCAAATTGAGAGGCGAAGTACAGAATCGTCATGTCGATTACAATTGGGCGCCATAAGGGAATTGACACCATCAAGAGGTGCGACAATCATAGGAGGCCTGACGGTTCAATCGTATTGGTTCAATATGTATATACAGGGCTATGTATTTCATATTTCATTGTTTGTGTCATCACACTTAATCAATCAAAGAAAGATTAGATTATTCAATTCTTGTTTCTCTATTTTTCGAATTCATATCAAGTTGAAAAAAGATTAGATTATTCAGACGTTTCTCTATTTTTCGAGTTCATATCAAGTTGAAAAGATCGATTGGAGCCAACAACTAATGCATAGCAATATTGGTATCTCCTATGGATTTGCAACAATTTAATTCATCGTAAATAGACATATCCCTAGTAGATTAAGCTCACTTATATACCCGGTTTTAGTTTGAATTGGATAGGTTTTTAGGCCCGGGTAAATATGAGTATACACCTTTACTTCTGTTTCAATGAGCCCCAAAAGTACATGCAAAATTGCAAGTTCACTCAAACAAAAACAAAAACCTGTTGTAGACAACATAATATGTAAATCACTAGTGATTAACCTATTTCATATTTTAATGATAACAATATTTTTTATATAACAAATAGACTTCATCATCATTTTAAAATGTGTAATCTTTTATAGGAGTTAATCATGATTTATAACACTTTCAAGAATCGAACATTCGCGTAATGATAAACGTTATCGGTGACTCTTAAGTTATCTTTGTTTTAAGGTTTACGCATAATAAAAGGACTCCTTTTTCAATCTATGTTATTGAATTAGTTCTTCTATATGTATTTATTCAACAACTAATTAATACATCCTTTAAACTAATACTAAATTTTACATTAATATCAATATAACGACTAAAATCCTTAGTCACTTACTATCGAACACATTTACTACAGACATTGATGTCAGTTCATAATCTCTTTAAACGACAAATCATTAATTCTAGTTTAAGATATAAGACACTCAATTCGATGGAAGACACACATCCTGTAAAACTACAAGAAAACGGGGTAATAGCGACGACAAATGTTGCCGCTAAAGACCCTGATCTGCGCCGCTATTGTTAATAGCGGCGACATGTCACTGCTAAAGGGTCGCCGGTAAAGCTTGGACGGTAAAGGTTCTGATGTCGCCGCTATTGATCCATGTCGCCGCTATTGATGTAAACCAATAGCGGCAACAATTGTCATCGGAATAAAGTCGTCGCTAATGGTGTTGATCAATAGCAGCGACATTTAGACTCAAATACCCAAAAATTTCGGTTTTCAACAACGACATCCTCGTTTCTATCTGGGCGATTGAACTTAGTCTGAACATCTTGAAGATACATTGAACAAAATGTTAGAGCTTCTTCAATCACATAAGCTTCAGCTATACAACCTTCCGGTCTTGTCATGTTGTTGACATAGTTTTTTTTTTTGTTGTTTTTTCATGTACCTTTCAGATGGATACATCCATCTGAAAGCTACTGGACCTCCCGCAATCGCTTCATTAGGTAAATGCACAAGTAAATGAACCATAATGTTAACAAACGTCGGGGGATAGATCATCACTAACTTGCATAGGATGGTAAGAATGTCATCCTTTGCTTTCCTCATATCCTCAACTAATAGTGTTCTGGAGCAAAGTTGCATAAAAAACATACAAAGGTCTACCATTGGTATAGATGTATCTTTTTTCAAAAGCCCTCTAACCCCAATCGGTATCAAACATTGCATGAGAATATGACAGTCATGAGATTTCAACCCAGTAATGTTAGAATTGTTATATGTCACCCTCTTGCTGATATTAGATCCAAACCCATATGGTAGTTTAACATTTTTTTATAAATTCACAGAAAAGCTTTCGATCATCGGATTTGAATGAGTATGTTGGGTGGGGACTTAAGAACTTGCTACCCGATTGTTTCAACCATTGTGTCGGCCGTATATTTAGTTTTTGCAAGTCATTTTGTGGGTTTGGCGTGTCTTTGGTCTTTTCATTCATTAAGAGAGTACCAAGCAAGCTGTCGCACACATTTTTCTCGATATGCATTACATCTAAGTTATGCTTCAGTTGCAAAGAAGACCAATACTCAAGTTCGAAAAATATGCTTCGTTTGGTCCAGTTCAGCTCGAAATCTGCCGGGTTTATCCTCCCACCTGCAAAAGTTGGATGCTTTCCTGGTAGACGATGAAGTAGACGACCGTGTTGAGCTTCTATATCAGCAGGACTAAACTGTCTCAGAGGGCCTCATGTCTCAGGTCTCCCGTTAAAGTCGAGACTTGTTCTATACATATGGTTGGCATCTAAGAACCGGCGTTAACCAACATACATACATTTACCAGTTACACGCATTGAATGAGTGTCTTCATTGCAAGTCGAGCATGCTAAGTAGCCCTGTCCGCTCCAACCTGATAGACTACTACGGGCTGGAAAGTCGTTTATGGTCCATAACAACGCCGCCTTCATGGTGAAGAATTCGTTTGTTGTTGTGTAACACCCGAAAACGGGTTTGGTAATCAAACTCCGTTAATACTAAACTGTCTCAAAGTACCGTTAGTAGTAAAAATAACCCGGTAAATATTTGGATTTAAATAAGAAATCCTAATATTAAATACAAACGAATCAAAGTTTTAAGGAAATTGAGTCTATAAGAGCCCGAGTTAACGGGACTTAAAATAAAAACGGGTTATAACTCCCGGGACCCACCAAGTAACTAGGAATATTAACCTAGTTAGTTGGTGTCTTGACATAATAGAACAAATATGGTTAAAATAACCAAACTATATGATTAACAAAAGTGGAGGGGCCTATGTTGTTAAAATTGAAACTTATATTATTAGTTTTAATTAAAAACAAAACCAAACACCCCCATTTGGATGTCTGGTCGATCAAGAACAGGAGAGGGCGACCTCCCTCATCCTCAAAACCCTAAAATTCACTAAACCCACAAATTGAAGGCTCAATCCAAGTTGAAATCAAAATCTGAACATGGAATCGTGATCACCTTGTCAAGAGGATCATAAGGTATGTCGAATTAGGGTATTTCGATTCAACCTAAGTTCTTGCATGTGATTGGAATCGAGTGTTGAGCTTAATTATGTGTAGCAAACATGAAATTGGTAGTGATATAAGGTTTAGGGGCAAACCCTAGATGATTTCTTGTCAAATTCTTGCATGATGATGGTATGGATCAAAATCACCATAGTGGGTGATTAATATGTTAGTAGAACTTGATAAACACTAGGGTTAAAACTCGTGTTCTAGTGTAAACTGAAATTATGAGATAATCCTTAAATTATTGATGTTAAAAATATGTGTATATTGTCTAATTGAAGTTAATTAGAGTGATAAACTCAAGTCATGAACTTGGTTTAGATCATGTAGAAATCTGACTCGCTAGGTGTTCGATAAAACGCCTAAATGAGGGTTAAAATGTTGAAAGTTGGGTAAAACGCAGATTTGAATATGTTAAGAAATAATGCGTTAAAGCTTACGAAAGAGTTCTAAACTTATTATGAATTGAACTCTTTAGGCAAGGAATCCGGAACGTCAAGCGGACACGCCGGAGGAGATACACGCGGAAAAGGTGTGCTTTAAAGGTACGTAGCTACGGTTTCGTTACGTTATGCTTGATTACGTATTTTCGCTAGTAGACTTTAAATTAGCATTATAGATGAAATTGGTATTTAGTTGAAGTGACGAAGATCACTAAATAGATAAATGGGTCAAAAGGTGAAATTATCACCCTTTGACAATATCGACTAATGGTTTGTTGAGTTATATGATTATAGGAATGAATATCAAATGGATGTATACCTCGCTATTTCTTAGCGGCTATTAAGGCAAGGTATCGAAACGGGTCAAAATATTGATCCGAGTCAGGTATGTAAAATGGTTTAACTCATCACTTAGAACTTGAGGCTCTCTAAGAGTTAAACAAAGTCAAAATTGGATATTCGGTTATCTTAAAGGCAAACCGAATGATTTAAGTTATAATTGTGGTATTTTAGAAAAATAATGGTTTCTAATCAGAATTATAGTTAAAAGATCGGATTTTGGGTCAAACAAGCATCTAAGAGTCATTCGTCGTAAAAGAGGGACTAAAATTGACAAAAAATGCCCTTGTAGGCTAAATTGAACAAACAACCCTTAAAGGTCGTTTGGAAACGAGTCTTTATGATTTGATAAGTACTTAGGACGAGTATAGAAGTTGAAAGATGTAATACATTAGTTAAATGGCTCTATTTGAGTCTTTGCCGTAGAACGATGAGTTGAGAGGTAAACTCGGTTTATATAAATTACCATAGTAAACCCACCATAATTACAGTTGTGGTGGAAAATTATATGATAAGAAATGTGGTAAAGTAAGGTTAGGAGCAATCGAAAGCGATTTTTAGCTAGAAGGTGCTTAAATACCCTTAACGGGTCAAAATAAGAATTTGAGCGTAAACGGGTTTCTATTAAGTAAGAAACCCGTGATTTGAGACTAATATGATAGGAGATGTGGAATCTAGGAATTTCATTAGTTTAAAGAGCAAATAAACACGTTTGTTTGATAAAAGTTGAATGGGTCAAAACTTGGTAAAAAGGGCAATAAGCCGAAGACTTAGAAGTCTGAAATTTTGTTAAACCGGATGTTGGATTTTAACTTCATAAGGTGGGAAATCAAATTACAATCACGTAGGAAGAAACGGTAGGTCAAACGGACAAGTGGATTGAAAGATACGAAAGTTTTCGTGTCAAAAACAGCAAAGTGAAAACTGGGCTGTTACAGGGCCACCGTAACTTACGGTGTCCACCGTAAGTTACGGTGGAGCTGAAAGTGTTACGGTATTTACCCCCTGAGTTACGGTGGGGGAATTTAATATTCAGGGGCCACCGTAACTTACGGTGACCACCGTAAGTTACGGTGGAGGCCAAATTTAAGTGATTGTTTTTGGATCAAGATTTCAATGTTGGATTTTCCTAATTTCCTTGTTGTATCGGTTATTTAATTATCAAAACTGACCTTTAAGTTGGTTTTGATCACAGGTGAATGTCGAGAGTCCCGGATGAAGATCAAGCATCGAGCAAGAACCGAACACACGTTAAACAAAGCTTCCGCAATGTTGTTTCGTCGTTATTCTATAACGGCGAATTAAAAATCACATTATGTTGTATCACTTTAAATTGTAAAAGTTTTTAACAAACCCGTATTTTCAGTATAATTGTGACTATAATTACATGATTATGAGTTTAAATTATACGATAAACGTTAAATAATAACAAGGGTGTTACAAGTTGGTATCAGAGCCTTGGTTTAAGAGATTCAAGTATGGTGGGAAAACTATGCTTGGACTTAAACCTTATGCTCTTAATAAAGATTGGTGTTCGGTTCGAGGCTTGATCGCAAATCCGGTAAGTGCATGTATATTATTCGTTTAGCATATTAGAGTGTTGTAAACGACACATAGGGTTATCGTGTAATACACGTTACCCCAATTAAATGATAGATATAGCTAACAAAAATTTCGTGCGTTGACACATATTGTAAAAAGCCTTGTATTACAATACGGGCGTTTATTAATGTCGAAATTACTAACTTTTGTAAATGTTTAGTTGAAGGACAATCGCGTCTGAAGATGACGAGGGTTGAACGAATTAGGGATATGACGGTAGAATGATCCGAGGTATGACAAGCAGAGCATACTTATTGAGGAACTAAATCGCGTGACGATCGCGAACAAGGTTAACGGCCAAAGAAGCCCGTTATGGCAAGCATTACCAGGTGCACATTTTAAATTTAATCGTAGAAATAGCAATATGCAACAAACATGTAGAGAATGATTGTTGCATACGTAAATTAAAAGCTTGGAAAACCTGAATAGAATACCTATCCAGAATATTATTTCCAAGAAAATTAAATAGAGGCGTTACCTACATGGGGTGTAATGTGAAAATTATAAAAAGCCATGTATATCAGGTGTTGATCGCTTGCTCTGGCCAAGTAAGTAGTGAACACGTGGTACCATGAACTTTTATGATGGACATATCTACATCCGATGTAGTAAGGGCGGGATGAATGGGACTAATTTAAAAAGTACCAAAATAAACCAAATAAGCAAGACGTATGATAATAAACGTAGATGCAAGTCGGATGACATAAGCATATTACGTTAGAGTAAAGAGCCCGAGAGAAGGGACAAGGATCAAAGTAAGAGGAAATACATACCAACTAATAAGAATGCTAAGGCAAAAAGATAAACATTGACAGTCATAAGTGATGAAAATTCACACATACAATTCAAAGGGGTAGAATAAAAGAATAAAAGACTTGACTAAATAAAAGTAATGGATTTCGCTAAGACGATCAAATAAACTAAGATGATGTCTAAAACCATATAAGAATGGTTACTTGATGATGACTTTGGTAAGGATACCCGATAGATGGGTAGGAGTTTGAAAGCATGCGTAAACCAAGAGACGGGTACGCGAAATAGAAAGTCAAAGGACTCGGATTAAGAGTCATGACTAAAAGACGATGAGAATTTGCAAACAGAAATTTTGATAACTATAATCAACTATTCTAAAGTTGAACGGGTCGAATAAAGAATGAAGTTTGACGTTCGTGAGTAATGAAATCTCACACGAATAAATCAAACGAGATAAATAAAATATAAAAAAAGCTTGGTAGTACAAGTAAGCGCAAACCGAATAATGGAAGCACGAAATAATAAAGAACCCGGGTAACGGGTCGTAGAGAAGTATAATTATGAACCGGGAAACGGTGAGCGTAGAACAAACCGACGTGTAAATGACGTAAAGAGTCATAAAGTCGGAAGATTAGTCCAAGAGTAAACGAACGAAGCTTTAGACTACGGTCAAGGCCAACTAAAGTTCAAAAACGAAAATAAACGATTCCAAACATAATAAAAGACGCTTTGAAGCTAAGTATGTATCTATACATTTGAATATAGACATGGATAAAAGATGATCTACGGGATCCACTTAACCTTTAGAGCTGTAAACAATGGAAAGGTTTACGAGACTAAAACAACCCACGGGTCATGATTAGAAAGAAATTATAAGGACTTCGCCCTAAGGAGGTGAAAGTCTAATCAGGATAGCCCATAAGGCTAATTGATAAAACCTATGGGTTAATTAGATAAGGCAAGGGAATCAGTTGAGAATCCCCGCATAAAACTAAGACTGTAAAAGAATAAATTATGGACTGTCAATACCCATAATTCTGACAAAAGCTAAAGAGAAGATCTTAAAACTAAAACTTCGGTTTTAGTAAGAAATAACGTTTTTACAAATATAAATCCTGATAGGAATTTAAATAGTAAGCATGAAGGATACAAGTCTTGACACTAATAGGCGCAAGATGATATATTCGAAAAAATGATGTTTTCGAAAATGAAAGGTTGATATGAATTAAACATAATGTGACACGATCGCGGTCAAGAAATGCAATGTGAGGTAGAATCACGTTATAACTAAGCGAGCAGTAAAAGTAACTGGACTAATAAGTCTAGTTAATGAGACCGGTTAAGGTCAGCGATTCAAATCAAGAAATTTGGTTTGCTTGTAACCGGTAGATTCGGTATAACTGAACCGAATAAATAAATTTGAAAACAAAAGAATTTGTTGCTAAAAGTGAAAGATTTCACTAAAGACCTTTAAACGGGTCAAAGTAACGGATTCATAAAGAATTCGATAGTATACGAAAGCGATGGATATCGCTAAGTTAACTAAACTAGTGGAAATAACGAGATTACGTTATTTCAAGTTGCACTATGTCTTATGAGATACGTAGACAATTAGTGAGTAAAAATATGTTACCATACTTATCTGGTAGTACTAACAATTGGTTAAAAGTGTAAGTAATGTTTAAAAGATTTCTCGGATCAAATACATTGAGTTTAAACTCAATGAATTATGTAAAAAAAGGTTTCGAGGACGAAACCTCTCTAAGGGGGGTAGACTTGTAACACCCCGAAAACGGGTTTGGTAATCAAACTCCGTTAATACTAAAACACGGGTAAAGTACCGTTAGTAGTAAAAATAACCCGGTAAATATTTGGATTTAAATAAGAAATCCTAATATTAAATACAAACGAATCAAAGTTTTAAGGAAATTGAGTCTATAAGAGCCCGAGTTAACGGGACTTAAAATAAAAACGGGTTAACTAGGAATATTAACCTAGTTAGTTGGTGTCTTGACATAATAGAACAAATATGGTTAAAATAACTAAACTATATGATTAACAAAAGTGGAGGGGCCTATGTTGTTAAAATTGAAACTTATATTATTAGTTTTAATTAAAAACAAAACCAAACACCCCCATTTGGATGTCTGGTCGATCAAGAACAGGAGAGGGCGACCTCCCTCATCCTCAAAACCCTAAAATTCACTAAACCCACAAATTGAAGGCTCAATCCAAGTTGAAATCAAAATCTGAACATGGAATCGTGGTCACCTTGTCAAGAGGATCATAAGGTATGTCGAATTAGGGTATTTCGATTCAACCTAAGTTCTTGCATGTGATTGAAATCGAGTGTTGAGCTTAATTATGTGTAGCAAACATGAAATTGGTAGTGATATAAGGTTTAGGGGCAAACCCTAGATGATTTCTTGTCAAATTCTTGCATGATGATGGTATGGATCAAAATCACCATAGTGGGTGATTAATATGTTAGTAGAACTTGATAAACACTAGGGTTAAAACTCTTGTTCTAGTGTAAACTGAAATTATGAGATAATCCTTAAATTATTGATGTTAAAAATATGTGTATATTGTCTAATTGAAGTTAATTAGAGTGATAAACTCAAGTCATGAACTTGGTTTAGATCATGTAGAAATCTGACCCGCTAGGTGTTCGATAAAACGCCTAAATGAGGGTTAAAATGTTGAAAGTTGGGTAAAACGCATATTTGAATATGTTAAGAAATAATGCGTTAAAGCTTACGAAAGAGTTCTAAACTTATTATGAATTGAACTCTTTAGGCAAGGAATCCGGAACGTCAAGCGGACACGCCGGAGGAGATACACGCGGAAAAGGTGTGCTTTAAAGGTACGTAACTACGGTTTCGTTACGTTATGCTTGATTACGTATTTTCGCTAGTAGACTTTAAATTAGCATTATAGATAAAATTGGTATTTAGTTGAAGTGACGAAGATCACTAAATAGATAAATGGGTCAAAAGGTGAAATTATCACCCTTTGACAATATCGACTAATGGTTTGTTGAGTTATATGATTATAGGAATGAATATCAAATGGATGTATACCTCGCTATTTCTTAGCGGCTATTAAGGCAAGGTATCGAAACGGGTCAAAATATTGATCCGAGTCAGGTATGTAAAATGGTTTAACTCATCACTTAGAACTTGAGGCTCTCTAAGAGTTAAACAAAGTCAAAATTGGATATTCGGTTATCTTAAAGGCAAACCGAATGATTTAAGTTATAATTGTGGTATTTTAGAAAAATAATGGTTTCTAATCAGAATTATAGTTAAAAGATCGGATTTTGGGTCAAACAAGCATCTAAGAGTCATTCGTCATAAAAGAGGGACTAAAATTGACAAAAAAATGCCCTTGTAGGCTAAATTGAACAAACAACCCTTAAAGGTCGTTTGGAAACGAGTCTTTATGATTTGATAAGTACTTAGGACGAGTATAGAAGTTGAAAGATGTAATACATTAGTTAAATGGCTCTATTTGAGTCTTTGCCGTAGAACGATGAGTTGAGAGGTAAACTCGGTTTATATAAATTACCATAGTAAACCCACCATAATTACAGTTGTGGTGGAAATTATATGATAAGAAATGTGGTAAAGTAAGGTTAGGAACAATCGAAAGCGATTTTTAGCTAGAAGGTGATTAAATACCCTTAACGGGTCAAAATAAGAATTTGAGCGTAAACGGGTTTCTATTAAGTAAGAAACCCGTGATTTGAGACTAATATGATAGGAGATGTGGAATCTAGGAATTTCATTAGTTTAAAGAGCAAATAAACACGTTTGTTTGATAAAAGTTGAATGGGTCAAAACTTGGTAAAAAGGGCAATAAGCCGAAGACTTAGAAGTCTGAAATTTTGTTAAACCGGATGTTGGATTTTAACTTCATAAGGTGGGAAATCAAATTACAATCACGTAGGAAGAAACGGTAGGTCAAACGGACAAGTGGATTGAAAGATACGCAAGTTTTCGTGTCAAAAACGGCAAAGTGAAAACTGGGCTGTTACAGGGGCCACCGTAACTTACGGTGTCCACCGTAAGTTACGGTGGAGCTGAAAGTGTTACGGTATTTACCCCCTGAGTTACGGTGGGGGAATTTAATATTCAGGGGCCACCGTAACTTACGGTGACCACCGTAAGTTACGGTGGAGGCCAAATTTAAGTGATTGTTTTTGGATCAAGATTTCAATGTTGGATTTTCCTAATTTCCTTGTTGTATCGGTTATTTAATTATCAAAACTGACCTTTAAGTTGGTTTTGATCACAGGTGAATGTCGAGAGTCCCGGATGAAGATTAAGCATCGAGCAAGAACCGAACACACGTTAAACAAAGCTTCCGCAATGTTGTTTCGTCGTTATTCTATAACGGCGAATTAAAAATCACATTATGTTGTATCACTTTAAATTGTAAAAGTTTTTAACAAACCCGTATTTTCAGTATAATTGTGACTATAATTACATGATTATGAGTTTAAATTATACGATAAACGTTAAATAATAACAAGGGTGTTACATGTTGCGTCTTTAGTATGTACACCTGAGTGCCACAATTGTTTAAGCTCATCCACTAACGGTCTAAGGTAAACATCCATGTCTTTCCCAGGTGATTTAATGTTGGCCCATGCATTCAAGCCCAGAAGAACAGATGATAAGGAAAGCGAAAACTGGTTCTCAACAGTTGATCATGATGTGTTCAAAATGCAACATATAAATTTCATCAAATGAGGCATAAAACTAACCCTTTTTTAGTACTAATGTTGGAAAAAGTGTGCTTTTGTCTTCCTTTTGTATTTTCAGGATTAAATGAGCTTAAATTAACAAAAGAAGCAAAAAGACATCAAAATCTAGCATAAATACAAGAAAAGGAACAAGACGTGACATGCCCGACCCCACAACAGCATCTTCCCAAGCAAAACAAGATATCAGAAGCCTGAACACGCCCCGTGCTCAGCCAGCACGGGGGCGTGCCCAAGTGTCAGCAAAAAAGACAAAGTGGTAGAAGCTTCTATTGCCCACCACGGGGCCGTGGTCAACTATAAGATTCGCACAATCCAGCAAATCTGCATAGTACAAAGATTCTTCTGCACCACGGGGTCGTGCTCAGCGGACACGGGGGCGTGGTCAACTAAAAAGACAAAACTGCATTAAATAAAGAAAGAGAAGGATGTGGACACGGGGCCGTGCCCACTGGACACGGGGCCGTGCCCGAGCTTCTGTTCAGCCTATAAATAGAAGTGCTTGGCTCAAGCTCAAACCATCCCTTGGCACACCACCTCTCTCACACTTCACCCACCACCCACCACCACCATAACACCATCATCCACCACCATCATCCATTGTCCATCGTAGAGTGTGTGAGTCGTCTCGGGATCCAAGATTGATCGTAAGAGTTCTTGACAATCAAGGCCATGTTTGCCTAAGTCGCTTACATCACTTGGTGAAGACAAAGTGTCTAGTTTAATACTTTTTATTTCTAATCTTTTGCACTTTTTACTTGGTTTTGTATTAATGACTTTAATAACTAGTTGCTTATGTTGAAGGTGATCTTTCCTTATCGTTTGTCCGTGGTGTCTTGGCATTATTTTACTGTCTATATAAAATAAAAGATTTTCACCATTCATATCTCCACGGTCTATATGGAGGTATGTTGGCTACCTGGTCGGGGGTTAAGGGAACGGTTTGGTAAAGGTCTTGCCATTGTTCAGCGTTTAGAGGTCCTGCAATGGACCTGGGTCAAATTTAGTAGGACCTCCTTCAATACTTAACGGTATTGGATGGCGGGGGTCCAAACTCTTTGATCCCCTCATAAGTTAACTACTATTAATACTATAACCCGGCTATTTAGGACTGTATCCCTGCTGACTCAGACTACTTAGTCGAGGGTAACGTCACCTCCAAAAGAGGGGCCTACCATAATTTGCATTAATAACTTAATTAATTATCTTCCAATAATCCACCCTTTTAGGATTGTATCCTTGCTGACTCAAACTACTGGGGTGAGGGTAACGTCACCTTCAAAAGAGGGGCCTACTACAATAACTAAGATAATCTCTTAAAATATGTGCAAAAGTGCGGAAATAATCAAAGGTTACACTAGATACGAGTCGGAACCAAGTGATTCATCTTGTCTATCTGTTTTTCTTTTTATTTTTATTTTCAGCAGTTTAGTTAGTTTTTATTTTTCTTAGTTTAAAACATTTTTCTAAACTTTTATTTTTTATTAGACGTTGAGGATAAACCGGTACTAAAAGCTCTTGTGTCCTTGGACGACCTCGGTATCTTGCCAACACTATACTACGCTCACGATGGGTGCACTTGCCCATATGTGTGTTTAGTGTTAGTAAAATATCGTGTTTTATAAATTTAAAACTTAGCTAAAAATAAGTGTTAAAGGGGCTTAAAATATACACCTAATATATATAACACTTCACACGCATCAAGTTTTTGGCGCCGCTGCCGGGGACACAAGGATTTTAAGAAAGTTAGGAATCAACGGCCTAATCGTTTTTCTTATTTTTCATTTTTTTTTAGGATTTTTTTTTTATTTTTCAGCTTCTGCAGAACTCAGCACGGGCCGTGCCCGCTGAACACGCCCCGTGCCCAATCATTGGAACTGGCAATCCTGTTTTAAGTCAGACAGTAAGCTGAACACGGGGCCGTGCCCACTCAACACGCCCCCGTGCCCAAGTTTCAGTTACTGAAAACAGAACCGTAAGATCCCGACGGTTGGTAAATTCTGACACAAACATGAGTGATACTGATACTTTTTACTTTCGGCACTCTTATGGTACTATGTGGTGTCAATTATGTGGTGGTAACCATAAAGAATTAGAATGCTTTTTTTCTAAATTATAAACCCCACTATATAGACTCATCATTTCCTAGTATCCTTAAGAGGGGCGAAAGTAAAAATAATCCCTATCTCTCCCTCGAATGCGCCCAACCAGATATTCTAGGAGAAATGCTTCTCGATGAATTATTTCAACTAGAAGATCTAATTATTAATTGGTTAAAAGAACTTAGGGAAGATTTCAATAATTTTTTCCAAGACGATAACCAAGAAGAGGGGTTGGAACCGCATTCAAACGACTTCATTGTTTCCAATGATACTTCTAACCCTAGTGAGGACTTGAGCGATAGTCGTCCCTGTGTCGATTGTGCCGTGAAGGACTCCCCATCAACTTCGTTTGATGCATACATAGACCTGAGCGATTCGACATACACCTTCTTTAACGAGAGCCCAGGAAAGGGTTGGACTTGTCCACCTACATATAGCATAGGAATCACCCTCACCGACAACCTCTTGCGTTGTCGTCTTAATCTAGATCAATTAAGGGATCTTAGGCACTTTGGGGTTGTTCCATCTAGTAAGGAACCACCCGATCCGGGAAAGATCCTTGAAATTCGAAGAATTCCTTAAAGACAGCTTCTAGACACGGGGCCGTGTCCAGGTCAGCACGCCCCCGTGTCCACCCAAAAGATTCCCTTCTGATTTTGTCAGAATGCGGACAAAAATGTGTCAGGATTCCATCTGCACACGGGGCCGTGTCCAGCCGACACGGGGCCGTGCGCAACGTACTGTCGTTTTCTATAAATGCAGCCAAGAATCCTGCACATTTGAACCATTCCAGGGACATAGATTTGAGGAATATTCTCACATACCATCCTAGGTATTTTCTAAAAGAAGTTTCTCAACTATCTTCTTGTCCTTTCCTCTTTTATCCACTTTCATCTTCTTCAATTTTCCTCATACTTCCATTAAAGCTTGAACCTTCTATAGCTTCAAGCCTTATTGAGATGTTTGTTAGATTTTTGTTCATGGAATCTTGATAAAAATAAGTTCTATAACAATGTTTTAAGTTGTTTAAGTTCAAAAATGCTTCAAAAATCATAAAAACAATTTGAAACCCCAAGATTCCTTGTCCATAAATATTGCAGATATCTGAACACGGGGCCGTGTTCACTGAACACGGGGCCGTGTCCGAAGTACTGGACCCATAAAATTGAACTCTTTTCGGCATGTTTTCTCAGAATGGCAAGCAGAACAAGCGGAAACTCTTCGTCGCATTCCAGGAACAACCGGCAGGGGAGAAGATCATCTACAGTTGAGGATTCTCTTGTAAACTATGTTTACGCCTTAAGAGAAGCCCTTGATGAAGTAACAAGTGTGGAAGAGGCATTGGTCGACCGCATTAATCATTTGACGGTGGGACTAGAAGGATGTCTCCGGGAGGTCAACCTTTTGCACCAAAGGTTGAACATTCTCGCCTCTCCTCCTTTGGTACCGATTATCACCCAAAGGGCATGGAATGTGGTGCCGGAAGTCATCATTCCGGCCGAATGGTACGCCCTACATCCGGAACCTCCTCGAGACATACTACAAGGGGTTCCGGTTGGTGTCGCTCCTCCTCCTCAAGATGTCGAGGAACATGAAGCCGCCTCCCTTCTCCCAAGGGAGATAGAAGAATGGCTCTAGCAACATCTAAGGAACACCATTCGGCTTGGAGTTCTACAAGGCTTTTAGACCGGAAATCTATTTCCGGAATTTTGGTTCTTATTGTAGAAGTAGAACTCCTTAGGAAGATTTTACGGATCACTTGACCTATTTAATATTAGGACTTTTAACTTTTATTTTCTGCTTTATTTTTCATTTTTTAGGACTATTATGTAATTCTCTCTATGATTAATGAATGATGGTTTTAGTTAATGTGGTGTTTAATGGTGTTGAATGAAATAAAGCACACTTGAGATGGCAAAGGACGAAAGGGAAACTTGAACCAGCACTCTATACAGGAAAACAGAACCGTCCGACAAATTTCTTCGTTTACAGTAAGTTCGGCACGGGCCGTGTCCACCCAACACGGCCCCGTGCTGCACAATCTGCAGAAAAAGACCCAGTTCAGGTAACTGGACACGGGCCGTGTTCACCCAACACGCCCCCGTGTCCAGACTTCTGTTTCTCTTGTTTTAATTTTGTTACTGGCACTTGAACACGGGGCCGTGCCTGGATAACACGGGGCCGTGTTCAGCGCCCAGTAACACAAAAATTTCGCTTTTTACACCTTTTTACACATTCAATCAACCTAAAAACTTATTTTTGGGACACATTGAGGACAATGTGTAATTTAAGTGTGGGGGGGATGCTAAAACCTTGAATTTTGCAAGTCCTAAATACAAGCCTTACACAAAACTCTATTGGAACCGCTAATCACCCCAAATTTTTTCAAAAAAAAAATAAAATTTTTTACTTGTCTAGGTTTAACTCGGGAAATTTAAGTTCTCAAAAAGGTTATATTTTTACAAATTTACAACCGATAGCATCGTGATAAAAAGAACCAACATAAGAAAATTATGAAAAGGCATGACAAGCTTAGTTAAAATTTGATTATATATACTTGATCACAAAAAAAAAAACCCATTCCCACAAAAGTGAGTTTTGAGCCTTTATTGAGCATACAATTACATATCATTAGAACTAAATGCTCATTTTTCGTTTCTTGTGTGAATAGCCGCTTGGTTCTTACGACTCTAGAACTTGCCATGACGATACATTCCCGGTCCTTACCAACTTAAACCCGAGTAAGTAAATGATGGAGGCATTAGGACTAACCCTTTTTATTTCTACACCATTATTTTTCTTTTTTTTACCACCTACCCAAAATCCCCCTAGTTAGCCCCTTTGAGCCTAAACCTTTTCATTTCATAACCCAAACCAAACACCCTTTTTACCCACCAAAACCTTTTTCATTTTTACCCCTTTGTTTTAGTAACAAGTTCGATTTTTCGTATGACTTTTCAAAAAAAAAAAAAAAAAAAATTTTGTTGATGATGAAGCAAAAGAAAATAAACAAACAAGTTCATCAAAAATAACTTTGTTTGAATAATAGCTTCATCAAAATAAAAGTTACAAAAATAGAAAGTCTTACGAAAACCGAAACTTGTTACGCTTTTCGCCTTTTTCTACTAACCACTAACCACTCACCCAACCACCTACCTTTAACCCAAGCCTAACCCTTCACCCAAAAAGTCATCTTGATATTTACAAAGGTATATAAGTTAAAAAGGAGGAGGATTGATTGCTTGGCAAGCCTATGGTAGGAGTAAGTTCCATGCCGCTCTCGAGTGATCCACAAAAATACATTTTCGGCCGAGTGTTAAGTGATCCCCGTGAGGTATGTGAACTTGTATATAAATAGAATTTTAAAGAGGCATGTTATGCCCTAATAAGTAATTTATCTTGTGAAAAGTTTTAAATAAATCATGACGAATAGGATTGTAAATAAATAAAAATAAAACTAAATAAAGAATCTTGGAAATCCCGACACTCTACGACAAGCCCAAAAACCTTCTTTTCTACCCATTCCATTTGGGAGTGTAATAGCCACATATTAAAGAGTTTTGCTTGAGGACAAGCAAAGATTCAAGTGTGGGGGTATTTGATGTGTTCAAAATGCAACATATAAATTTCATCAAATGAGGCAAAAAACTAACCTTTTTTTAGTACTAATGTTGGAAAAAGTGTGCTTTTGTCTTCCTTTTGTATTTTCAGGATTAAATGAGCTCAAATTAACAAAAGAAGCAAAAAGACATCAAAATCTAGCATAAATACAAGAAAAGGAACAAGACGTGACATGCCCGACCCCACAACAGCATCTTCCCAAGCAAAACGAGAGATCAGAAGCCTGAACACGCCCCGTGCTCAGCCAGCACGGGGGCGTGCCCAAGTGTCAGCAGAAAAGACAAAGTGGTAGAAGCTTCTATTGCCCACCACGGGGCCGTGCTCAGCGGACACGGGGCCGTGGTCAACTATAAGATTCGCACAATCTAGCAAATCTGCATAGTACAAAGATTCTTCTGCACCACGGGGTCGTGCTCAGCGGACACGGGGGCGTGGTCAACTAAAAAGACAAAACTGCATTAAATGAAGAAAGAGAAGGATGTGGACACGGGGCCGTGCCCACTGGACACGGGGCCGTGCCCAAGCTTCTGTTCAGCCTATAAATAGAAGTGCTTGGCTCAAGCTCAAACCATCCCTTGGCACACCACCTCTCTCACACTTCACCCACCACCCACCACCACCATAACACCATCATCCACCACCATCATCCATTGTCCATCGTAGAGTGTGTGAGTCATCTCGGGATCCAAGATTGATCGTAAGAGTTCTTGACAATCAAGGCCTTGTTTGCCTAAGTCTCTTACATCACTTGGTGAAGACAAAGTGTCTAGTTTAATACTTTTTATTTCTAATCTTTTGCACTTTTTACTTGGTTTTGTATTAATGACTTTAATAACTAGTTGCTTATGTTGAAGGTGATCTTTCCTTATCGTTTGTCCGTGGTGTCTTGGCATTATTTTACTGTCTATATAAAATAAAAGATTTTCACCATTCATATCTCCACGGTCTATATGGAGGTATGTTGGCTACCTGGTCGGGGGTTAAGGGAACGGTTTGGTAAAGGTCTTGCCATTGTTCAGCATTTAGAGGTCCTGCAATGGACCTGGGTCAAATTTAGTAGGACCTCCTTCAATACTTAACGGTATTGGATGGCGGGGGTCCAAACTCTTTGATCCCCTCATAAGTTAACTACTATTAATACTATAACCCGGCTATTTAGGACTGTATCCCTGCTGACTCAGACTACTTAGTCGAGGGTAACGTCACCTCCAAAAGAGGGGCCTACCATAATTTGCATTAATAACTTAATTAATTATCTTCCAATAATCTACCCTTTTAGGATTGTATCCTTGCTGACTCAAACTACTGGGGTGAGGGTAACGTCACCATCAAAAGAGGGGCCTACTACAATAACTAAGATAATCTCTTAAAATATGTGCAAATGTGCGGAAATAATCAAAGGTTACACTAGATACGAGTCGGAACCAAGTGATTCATCTTGTCTATCTGTTTTTATTTTTATTTTTATTTTCAGCATTTTAGTTAGTTTTTATTTTTCTTAGTTTAAAACATTTTTCTAAACTTTTATTTTTGATTAGACGTTGAGGATAAACCGGTACTAAAAGCTCTTGTGTCCTTGGACGACCTCGGTATCTTGCCAACACTATACTACGCTCACGATGGGTGCACTTGCCCATATGTGTGTTTAGTGTTAGTAAAATATCGTGTTTTATAAATTTAAAACTTGGCTAAAAATAAGTGTTAAAGGGGCTTAAAATATACACCTAATATATATAACACTTCACACGCATCAATCATCATAAGCAGTGTATGTTCTAAATTCTCCCCATGACAGTGGTTATCTATCAACTAACGAACTCTAAGTGCTGATCTTCGCAACAACTGTTTGTCAAAGACCTGATGAAGTATAAAGTCTGAAGCCCTAACTACTGCTGTCTCTCAAGTACTGATGAAGATTATAGCACTGCTGATTCAAGGTCTGATCATCCTTTGAAGAAAAAACTGATCCTCAACATCAGTGCTTTGGTAACAACAGTGGGAAGCTGCATCAGTGCTTTATATAATCAGTGTTTAATTTAATCAGTGTTTTGTATTATCAGTGTTTAGAGGTTGTTAGGTTGTTAGATGTCACTATCTAGGTGACGTCAGCTAAGATGCTTAGTGGTTTAGTTTGTACTATGAATAGAACAGTAGCTGTACTGTTCTATTAGCTCTTTTGCACCAAGTCATCTTGTACGAACAAATCAGTGAGCTCAGGCTGAGGGGGAGTCTAGTTGCATGCATGCATAGTTGAACTTTGTAATACATACAATCTTTCGACTAAATGAAATCATGTTTGCTGAAAACTATTCTTCTTTGATTGTGTGTTAAAGTTTATTTCCATTTCCGCTGCACATTAATCTCTGTTTTCATCTTCCATCTTTGTTAAACAACACAATCTAAGAAACTCAGATCCTAACAATTGGTATCAGAGCGTAGGACATTCAAATTCGATCTAACAATCAATTTGACATAAAAGTTCAGCTCATATTTATTGATACTTCAAATTGTTCGTATCAGTTGAAAAAACAGAGTAAAAGGTAATCACGTACAAAGTTGATTATTCTAAAAACTTTTGTAAAATCAACCAAGATGGCATCACAATCACACGACCCTCACAACACCGGAACACTATTCAAGCTACCTATGCTTGTCAGATCTGAGTACAATATCTAGCAACGTAGGATGGGCCATGTGTTAGCTCAGCAAAACACCGGCTGCTGGAAGTTAGTCATCTATGGACCACATGTTCCACAGGTTCCTAGTACTGAAGATCCCAAAGGCTTTGTGCCTAAAAGCCTTGAAAACTACTTAGAACAAGACATTTATGCTGGACTGTTACATTGTAACAGTGCCAAAGAACTGTGGGATGCTCTAAAAGAGCAGTTCGGTGGAACAGAAGAGGTGATAGAAAATAACAGGGTTGTTTTGAATCAACAGTATGAAACATTTTACCATGTGAAAGGAGAATCACTAACACAACAGTTTCAACATTTTAGTTGTCTCATTAGTGAACTTAAACTTGTTATTGTTGAATTTGCAAAATCAACTCTAAATAGTAGGTTTCTAAGGTCACTACCTGAAAAATGGGACACAATTGCTTTTGTAACCACAAATTCTGTTGGATTCAAAGAGTTAAGTCTGACCCAACTTCATGGTCGACTCCTCACTTATGAGAGAGAGTTGAACCAGAAAAAGAAGTTACAAGAGTCTGGGAAGGTTGCTGATGATTACACCTTTGGTAACACAGCACTTCTGGGTCAAGAAGAATCTGGTAGTAGTAAGGATCAGAGTTATGATCATTACATTGACATAACTGCTGGTGGAGCTTTTAACAACTCTGATTCTTACTCACCCAACTATGCTTTTACAGCAAGTGGAGAAAACCAGAATTCTGACAACTTATCCTTTGAACTCAATGATCTCCAGCATTTTGATCCCACTGATCTGTAGGAAATGGACATTTTGCACCAACTGGCTCTGTTGAGTGTAAGAACCAACAAGTTTTATAAGAGAACAGGGAGAAAATTTCCAGGGTTACATGGGAACTTAAAAGTGGGGTTGGATAAATCAAAGATAAAGTGCTACAAGTGTAACAGGCTAGGACACTTTGCTAGAGAATGTAGAAGCCAAAATAGTGGACCAATCATAACACATCCTAGCCCTAGACCACAAAACACACAAAACACTGTGCACTATTCCCAATATACCCCTGCTGCTCATGTAAATACTGCTCATTATGCACACCCTGTAACACTTGTTCTAGTGCAATATGTTCAAACCACTGTCCCACAAATTCAGTATGTCCAAGCCCTAGTCTCTCAGGTCCAAGTGCAACGACCTGCACCACAACATGCTGCACAAACATCTGCTCCAGCAGAGGCCAGTCATCAAAGCTTCTTTACCCAAGGCTTTGTTGATTGGAGTAGCATACTTGATGATTTAACTGATGAAAACTTTGCTGTATTTGCTAAGAATGATGCTCCTTGTGATGAATTTTGTTTTGCATCATTAGAGTCAATTCCTGAAGGGTTGGAAACTGAAGAAGGAGAATCCAGTGCTGAAACAGTGGATGAGATTGCTGAAGCAGTGGTTAATGCTATTGTTGGTGAACAGCTGTTAGAAGAAGAATCAAAACCACTGTTAGAACTCTTGCTGACCCATGGGGTAAAGAAGAAGAGAAGGAGAACAACAGTGCTTGTGAGAATGTCTCTGACTGTGCCATGATGGCTGCAGCTAAGGTATCACCGCAGGTCTTGAAAAACCTATGTTCAGACAAATGCATCATAACATTTGCTAATGTTAAAGAGGTGAATGAAAACCTAAGAGACAAGATTTTAAAAGATGAAATACAATTTGAAAAGTCTGTTAAAGAAATGAAAAACAAATTGTTTGAAAAAGAAAATGAAATCTGCCGTCTTAAACATGAACACAGCATAACCAAGGACCAACTTCAAGCCATGATAGAGAAATATCATGCTTGCAAAAAGGAGTTGGAATCCACCCAAATCACTTGTGAAAAATGGGTGGAATCCTGCAAAGGTTATGAGGTGATGCTAGAGAAACAGATCAAAAGCAATTTAAAATTTGGCATAGGTTTCAGGAAAAATGACCAACTTGAAAACACTGCTGTAAATGAGTCTGGATCTTTTGAGATAATACCAACAAACAAGGATGGTCAAGAAATCAAAATAATTGACAAAAATGGTAACAAAATCATTTTGGAAAAAACCAGAGGGGTCATCAACCTTTGAGGAGATTGAAAAATATCAATTCAAACCCACCTGGTCAGATGAGTGTGACATCCTTGAGAATTTCAAACCCATGGATTTTTCCATAGTTGAAGGTGTGAAAGCACCTAAGGCTAAGGTAATTCCTCTTAAAGACATCCCAACAGTGGTTCAAAACTCTGTTGCAAAGGAGGTTGAAAAGAGGAAGAATAGAGAAAAGGTTAAAAACTTGTTTTATGACTTTTGTGAAAAGAAAAATCATTCTACAAAAGAATGTTTTCACTTAAAAGGTTATGACATTAACAAAACAAGCATAATTGAGCCTGCAAACAGTTGCACCATCTGTGGAAAAACCAATCATCTCACTCATGAGTGTGTGTACCTCAAAACTTTTGAGGTTAAAAGAAAAGAGTACACTTCAAAAACACCCATGAGTTCATCAAAACAACACATCATGAAACAACAACCATTTGTGTCTGTCCAAACAGCTGAACAAAGACTCTGCTCCAAGAGATATTCAAGTGACAGATGCACCACCTGCAAACCAATTCCAAAGAGGAAGATGTCAACCACCATACCAGAGGGCCCCATATGTTTATGAGGCCTACAAAAGGCCTTCTAAACCAAAAGTGAACAGTCAACCTTATGGATTTCAACATTTGACAGGAAATGGTCCACAACAGTGGTTAGAGAAACATTGTTCAAAAACTGTTCAAACCCCTAAGCTAACCACTGTCCATGTTCCTAGACTTGACACTGACTCTATTGTAACCCCATCCAAAGCCTTATTGGCTTTGGAGACCCTCTTGAACTAATTGTTTACTTGATGTGCAGGGAGCTTCTAAATGCTTAGATAGTCTTTGGTATGTAGATAGTGGAGGCTCCAGGCACATGATTGGATGTAGAGCCCTACTTAAAGAATTCAAAACTCATGGAGGGGGTGATATATCTTTTGGCAACAATTCTAAGGGAAAGGTTTTAGGGTCTGGAACAGTTTAGTCTGGAAAAGTCAAGTTTGAAAATGTTAACCTCATTGACAATCTAAAATTTAACTTCCTTAGTGTCTCATAAATGAGTGACAAGGGCTATGGGTCATTCTTTACTAAGGAAAGTTGCAAGATTGTTGGACCA